>LASQ02007106.1:0-10533 GCA_001272955.2 Urostyla sp. PUJRC_G1 | reverse complement strand
CCCCAAAACCCCAAGAATTAATTTGAAATAAAATATTTTCCTGACAAATAATATAATTTAATTAAATAATGGAATACGCATAAAATATCTAGCCATTATAAAAATAACCTTCACTATCACAAATTATATTTAATGAGCATTTAAAGGAAAATATAGATGTCCTAAATCTCATTACCTCTTTTCTTTCAAGAAAATAAAAGTACATGATCTAATAAATCAACAAGGATTTTAGGCATATTGTTATACCTTAATCAATGGTTACCTTGAAATTTATTGGAAATGGTACAATTATGGAATCTAATATATTTGAAAGATGTTTTACAAAATGTAAGAAAGTATAAAAACTTTAAGTTTAGGAACTAATTATTAATAGTGAATTAATGAATAAACTTACTAAGATCTTCGAAAATTAGGACTCATAAAAATTTTTGAAAAGATTAAAACATTTAGAATTTAGAAATATATAATTCTAAGGTACTTCAGAAGTATAAAATAACTTCTTAGTAGCAAAATTTGCTTAACTTTTAACTAATTTTGAATCATTATAGACGTTGGAGTTAATTGATATCTTTATTTTCCATCAGCTAATAAAAAGTGTCAATAAATATTCAACAATTAAATTTGTTAATACCCTAGAAACTTTAAGTATTCATGCCTGTAAATTTTAAGAAATTGGAGATGAAGAGAATTTATATTTAGGTATAAATGATTTCGTATCAAAATTTGATAATCTCAAGAATTTAGAAATAATTGGAATGTAAATAGGTGAACATTTAGGAGAATTGGTAGGTGCTTGCAAAAGACCAAATATTGAAAGTTTGGATTTAAGAATGAATGGTATTGAAACAGATTATTGTTTGTACTTTCAATATATTTTGAATTTCTCAACTTTATAAAAGCTTAATATCTCATAAAATTGGATATTGTTGTCAGGTTTGGAGAGAATGAAAGATGCTTTATCATAATTAAAATAATTAAAGTCATTATATATTGCTTCTAATAAACTATTTGCTGATGATAATAGAAGAACTGAAGAAATGAGAGATATTTTGCTTTGCATTTCACCAACTTTAGAAGAATTAGAACTACATGAAAACTCAATGAAAAATGAAGATTTGTAAATATTAGGAAAGGCACTCTGTAGGATGCCAAATTTAAAATCTCTTGTTTTAAGTAAGAATCATTTTGATTATACAGCTTTAATTCCATTTCTCAAACTATATTTACAAGAAGAAAAGACTAATGGATTGAAACTATAAAATTTGGCTATTACACAAATGTAGCTTCAAAATTAGGGGGTTACTATGATCTTTGAAATAGTTCATTAATTAATTAATTTGAATTGTCTAAAGATAAGTGCTTCAAGAGTAAATGAAGGTATAAGTGATAGCTTGGAAAATTTCGTCAGGGATTTAAATCCTCATAGAAGTTTTACTTTAGAATTTTAATATTAAGATATTAGGAGAAATAAGCTTGAAATAATAAAGAATAAGATAAAAGAAGTAATATAGGAAAGAGATCAAAATGGAGAATTTAGAAGAAAAGAAAAACTTATCATATTGTTTTGATTTCTTCATTAATTTCTTTAATTTTTTTTGCTTTTGACAAATTAATGAAATAAAGATAATCAGCTAATTGATGTTTAACTTCTTTTAACACCTCTTATTTCATCATTGACTGAATTATTTACTGAAACTGCATTATTTTCTTAGTAGTATGAGTCAATCATAGGATTTACGTGATTCTAATGGATATCAAATTCATCTTCATCCTTGCTTTAAAACTTTGTAATATGAGAATCAGACCTGAAGAAATCAAAGGATACCATATTCAAAAGTAGACTATTATCTTTTTCTTCCTTATCGAAGATCGTATAGCGTTATTTGATTTCGATTAAGCTTGAATTATCATCGTCTTCTTCCAGATTATTTAATGATTCATTCTAACCATTTTTTATCTTTTCTGTAAGTAAAAAGCATAAAAGAAGGCCATATTCATCATTCAATTTGCGAAATAGTTCCCGAGCTTTAGTTAAATGTTTAGTAGATTTATATCTTAATTCAGCCTATATCAGTTTAAAATAAAAACTCTTACATTTTTAAAACAACATAGCACTTTTGCTTTAAAATAATATGCAATCGCTCTTCCTTAGACAATTTACATTGTGTCAAATAGATGCTAAAGTCCAATTAATTCTGTGCTTGCAGCATTAAACTTTTACGTTTTCATCATAATATATATTGACAACATCTTTATGTTTGCCTTGAGGAGTGTATTTTATATTTTATTCTCATATTTAATCAATATGTCATAAAAGTCTTGCTCTCTTGTTTTATATTATAAAGCTAATAATTAAAGATATTTTAATGCAAGTGATTCTTCGTCATTTAATTCAAAATAATCTGCTGAGTTCTATGATTTAAGGTCAAGTTAGTTAAAATGATCAATTTAATTTGACAGACCACCTATTTAGTTTTTTCCTTTAAAACTAACTAAAGATTTATTAATAAATGATTTTTATGATTTTATTAAACTTGAACCTAATAAGATATCATATTTAGAGACTCTTCTTAACTTATCTAGAGCAATATCATTTTATTTTACATCTTCATCTTCTATTTTATCCTCTTATTTGACTTAAACTTTGGTAGATAAGGCAAAGTTTCTTATATCTTCTCTATTATAGTCATTTTCAGATTAACCTTGTATTATTGCAAGCTCATCTATATCATCTTCAGCCTCATTTGGAGAGAGAAATGAGCTGTGCTTTGTATTGACTGAAAGTCTTTCTTTCTTAAAGGAAGAATATTCAATTTAAGTTTTTACTGCTTTATCTTCACCTGCACTCTCTGTGTCATCTGAACTTTCTTCATTTTCAGATTATATACTTTTATCCTCACTAGATTAAGAGTCTTCTTCTTATATTGGATTGTTTTATTAAGGTTCTCGATGACTTACAGATTTCATCATCGATAATAAAGGAGGTCTATCACCAAATAATTTGCTCTTCTTTCTTTTTTAAATAATCTCTGAATTGTTATAATTTGCCTCAACATATTCTTTTTCTATTAAGTGTGCACCTTTTGAACTATACTTATCTAGATTAGTAAAAAATAACTCCAAACAAAATTTTATATTTTTTTCATATTTTTTTAGAAAGTTTCTGACTTCATCATTATTTACAGAAAATTACTCATAATGATTAGTGATTAAATTATTATAAAATGTCGTTAATAAATCTACTATATCTGTTAAACTATGTGAAGTAATTTTCTCTTTTAGATATGTACCCACAAATCCTTCAACAGAATACTTGACAGAATTTGGATCATCTTAAAAACATTCTTAAATTAAACAAAATGATTTAAGTAAGGAAATTCTATCCTCTATTTTACTATCCTCTTCATTTTCATAAATTGTTATTAAATCTTCCAAATAAATTCCATCATACATATTTCCTATTAAAAATAGTAATTCTATAGCTTTGCTGGATTTTTCTTATATGATTTGTAAACTATACTCTAAACTCAATATAAATGCATCTCCATTTACAGTATTTTAAACATTTTATTAATAAGGTGTATTTAGAATTTATTCGAAAAGTTAAACTAAATTTAAATTCTAGGCAACAGGCACAACTAACGAAATAGAATGAGGAGATCCACCAATCATATAAAATAAAGGATGCTTTTCTAAGTAAGATAATTTGCAACTTTAGCCATGGATATGACCATTTATTTTTTTCTAACAAATTTGCAATTTGGACTCTAATGTAATTTTTTCATTAATCCATAAATCTCCAGTATATTTTTACAAATCCACTATATTACTCCATGAAAAAAAATCTCTATTATCAAATTCTTCCTCAATTTTATGCATAAATAATTAAGCAGAGGCTCTTCTCGATAGTTTCTACATTTTTTTTAGTTTAAAATTCTCAATACCCTAAATGTAGTATGCTGACTAGAATATGATCTATATTTATAAAAATTCGTTAACAATTGAGTTTAAAGTTTCTTTAAATTCTTGTCCATGAGTATGAATCAGTTTTACATTATCTAAGACAATAAGAAAAGATTTTTTAAACTTCGATAGTTCATAAATTAATGTTTATTTTAATTTATCTTTTTCTATTTTTTAAGAGTTTTAATGTATCTACAAATTATCTATCATCAATTAAATAGCTTCATCATTTGATTAAACTTTTTCCAAATTGAGATACAATATACCATCTTAATAAAAATTCCTTTCTGCTATATGATTTGTTAAGGATCTCAATATAGCAGATTTTCCTAAACCTGGGATACCAAACAATTGAACAACAGATGTGTTTTCTGAAAATAACAAATTTAATATTTAAAACATATCCTCGTTTCTACCAATAAAAGATGATACTTTGGCAGGAATCTTAAAAATTTTTGGAAATGTACTTATATAGTCTAGATCTCCATCATTTAAACTCTTTGAAATTGAATTCTCTGTACATTATTCAGGAGTGTGACCATCAGTAACTAATAATCTAAACTTTTAAGCTTCAGCTCTATTAATATCACTCTCAACATTCTAAACAGCTGATAAATATGCCTAGCAAATAGTTAAATTTGATCCATAAAGAGCTGAATAGAAGGTCCTACTAAAATTAATGGCTGCATTATCTTGGAGGGCTTTACTTTTATCTACACATATAACATGTTATATTCCAGCATTAGAAAAAATTTAGCCACAATTTTATGAATGGCAAGAAGCAACTACTACAAATTTAAGCCTATGATCCTTATATGTATCTAAAATGTTTTTAAGATCACTTTCATATATATTTTGTGATGATCCATCTTTCTTTTCAAAGAGTAGAAAATCACCTTTAGCTTAATTGAGCTTAAATAAATGTTAATTTGAAAAATTTGGTAATTCATTTTTAAACCCATGACCTGAGAAGTGCAAACCCATAATGTTCTTATTTAAGCATTCTTTTAGATTTTAAAGTGTAGCTCTTTTATAAAAATACTTCAAGGATTTACCGAGATCTTTTAAACCTTCAAGAACTTCATCAAATTCTTCCTTAAATCCAATAGGAGCTAATGTATCAAACAATGAATTTCCAGATGTTTCAAGAATTAATGGGGATGCAAATAAAAATGCAAAATGGATTTGATCATTCTAATATTTTATCCTTGAACTTGTATTTCTATGCCATATGTCAGTATTAACTAAAGTTGACTTCTAATGAACAATGTATTAATCAAAGTAGCCTTCCTTTAATGAACCTCTATTTGAAGATTCAAAAGGAAAAGATTCTCTATGTAACATACTAAAGGAGCCTTAATGTTTCACACTATCAGCTACATTAAAAGGTATTTAAGGAGTCTTATTTCCCAATTGATTTTCGATTCTATTTATTTTTTAATAATTTTAGCAAATAAACTTACTCTGATAAAATTGAGGGGTAATGAAGTTAGAAATATTGATTCTTATATTTAAATTTTCCATTTTTCTAAATGATTATACTTAATGTTAAATTACATAATTTATTTTAATTTTTTCAAAAATGTCTTTTAATGTTGTTATTTTAATAAATTTGCTTCTTCTAGAAGGTGATCATTCTTCTTCTTCTTCAAAGCTGTCCAAGCTATTATTATCATCAAATCTATAATATTAATAAAATTATCTTAAAATACTGTTAATCTTTGAGTGTTTATTATTTATTAAAGAGTAGGGATTTTTCCATAAGAAATCTTATTTTTTAAATTAAATAAAAATTTCATTAATTCATATATTTATATATTCATATCAAGTGATTCAATTGGTAATATCATCTTTAACAACTGGCTATTTTGCATTCTTTTACCCTAATTCGAATGTATTAAGAGCATTTAGCTTTTTATTTGGCTCAAAGATGTGCCATGTTCTATGAACAATTTTATTTAATTGTTTTTATATTCTATCTTTCAAAACTTTTTCCTCTTTTTCTTTATCACTTAATGGTTTCAATTATTAATTCTAATTTTTATTAATCTTTTTTCCCTTGTTAAGAATTTCTACGACTTATTCATATTCAATTTCATCTTAACTACTCTATGATTAAAAGGTAGACCCTTAATTACGATTTGAAGCTAGTGTATTAGGCCTTGACTTTTTTAATTAAGATTAAAAGTAAGATTTAAGGGCATTTTCCATTTGATTTTAAAACTATTATTCATTTTTAAACAATTGCTAATTCTAACCTAAGAGTTATTATTAAATAGCTTATTTTAACTACTTCTATTTTAAATAGTCTTCTTTCAAATGAGTATCTTCATCATCAATTTAATTCTCCTACTTCTATATAATGAACTAAAAGTACTTATCCAATTCATTATTATTTTAATCATCCATATCTTGTAAATCCACATAGATATTGTTACGTATACCTAGATAGAAAGGTGGCACCTCTGTTGTATAGTCAGTATTTACAGATTCAATGCCAAATGTAGGTTTTTTCTTTTGTAGTGTAGCAACCATATGCTCTAAGCGTAAACCACATATACTAAGTTTATAGTCACAATTTTATGGAGTGATTTTAGTATCTTCTTTTAATTAGTGGGCTATTCTAGCTACTGATAAAATTGTATTAGCTATCACCTCCTTCACTCTTTTCTTTCTTTATAATAATTCATCATCTACTTTTTCTTGATCTAAAATGAAGTTTTTTTCTTTTTTAATTGGTGATTTTTTAATTTCTATTTTAGAATCATTTATTGCGAAATATTTTATTTTTTCAAGTTTCTCTTTTAAATATTACAAGCGTTACTTTTTTTATTCAATAACTATTGTTATTCCTTTTTCATTATCTTTCAGGCTTTCCTTTAATCCATAATAATCTTTTTAATATTCATAGAGATCATCTATATTTTTAATATGACAACCATGCTAAAGTTGAAGAAAATCTTTTGTTATATTATTTTATTCCTTTCTAGTATCCAATAATCTCTCCTTTTCTTCTTTATGTTTCTCATCAATCTCCCTCTTCTTATTATTTAGTTCCTCAGCTTTTTTTTGTTTTTCTTCCTTTTCCTTATTTTCAATAATCTTCATTTAATTTTAATAGACAACATCAAACATTGTTTTTTCTGTAATATTCTACAAGAAATCCTCTTTTATCCAAAACACTTATTTATTTTTATCCTCAACTTTTGTCTCAACCTTTCCTAATTTATTTTAAATATTAGTAACTTCTTTCAATATTTATGATTTTATTTCTTTTATTGATTAAATAGAATTAGAGATGTTCTTAATATCTATTTTTTTATCTTAAATTGGTTACTAATCACACCTAGCTTAAAGTTTATTTCTTTCAATAACATGATTTAATTGCTCATGACTTAGAATTTCCATATCAACTTTATGTGCACATTCTGCAGTTTCTTATTTCAATCTTTAAAGTTTTACTGATTGAGGCTCTTGAACCTAACTTCGTTTAATTAAAACATCTAGCTATTTATATAATTCATTTAGAATCTATTATTTTTCAGCAGTTTTATACTCAATCTCGTTATAGTCTTTAATTTTCTATTAAAGTAGTAGTTTTAATTTTTAAATTTTTTCCTTTACTATATGTAAACCTTCAATTGAGGCTACATATTCATTTATTGTATCATTATCATAATTTTTGTAAACTTTGTTTATGAAATCTTCTGCATCACTTTTTCTTATATTAATTTCATTCAGAAATTCTGGTTTATCAGCAACTTATGATTTCTAACTGCTTTTTAGCTGTCTTGGTTTAGATAATTCCTCTATTTTACCAATGTCAACTTTTCTCTTTTTAGATTTATCTTACTATGACTATATAAATAATATTATACTTAAAAAATTTATTACTTGTAATCAGAGATTTAAAAGACTTGAGGATTTTTTAATGCTAGGAAAAACAAACTTAGGCTAAGATTGTGCGTTTGAATTATATATAGAAATATATTTTTTAGAAACTATGCTCTATAGGTTAAGCTATGATTTTTTAGATACCTGAGAGCCTAATTTTTTCAATACTTTTGATTTTTTTACTGTTGATGGTCCAACTGAAGTACTTACCTCTGTCATAAATAAGGACATTTATGAACCTCCTAGATTTTTTGAAGATTACACTTCTTTTAATTAAGTTGGAATTGACATTTTATTATTATTCTATTTATTTTTATTTATTTCATACATACAAAATTATTTATAATAAAAATATGATTAAGAGTGCAGTTTTGTAAAGCAAGCTTAATTAAGTGTAGTAAGATTAAAAAAGATTTTCTCTCTATATGTAGAAATCCTTAGTGCATTTATATAAATCTTAAAATGCTAATAACATTAAAGGCTAAATAGTAGAACTTTCATCCTCTAGTAACAATTCTTCAAATTCTTCAATTGGATAAGTAAATGTACAAACTGGAAAAATATCATCTATTTCAAGTTGAAGAGGGACAAAATTTGATTTTATGAAAGATAATGTCCTCTTTTAAAAAAAGACTAAAATATAAATGATATAAGAAAAACTTGGCTCAAAAGCAGTAAAATTAGCAAGAAAATTTAGTATATTTTGACCAGATAATAAATAATTTTCATTATAACGATTAAATACCACAATTAATAATAAAAGACGAGGAGTTGTTAAATAAAATTAATCCTAATAAAATATTCCATTGCATAGTCAAACATTAACTAATATATCAATTAAAAATGATAGAGCTGTAAAAGAAAGTGAAGATGTTTTACCAAAAGCGCAATAAGTAGGTAGAATGTCTATTAAAGCTAATGAATTCATATAAATGTTTTAAACATCAGCAAACGGAGACAGAGAAAAAGCATCTAATGTTATTAGCAGAATTAAATATAATAGAAAAGTTGATATGCAAAATCCTTATTTTAATAAAAAGAAGAAAATAGAGCCAGATATTGATTTATAAGCACAATAACTATATTTAATAGCTTAAATAACTGAGAAAGAATATAGAAAATTAAGGGGTTAAACAGAAAAATAATTTATCAAATATTTGACTGTAGAAAGAGCTTAAAAGAAAAAAAAAGGTAAAAAAGATAAGTTAATAGAAGACTAAAAATAGTAAATTTTGTAAGCTTAAGAGTTATTAATGAATTTTAAGATAAGGAAAAATTTAATTTAAAACTAAGCATTAAACTCTCATCATGAATAAAAGCATAAAATTGATGATGCATTAATGAGATTAATATTTTAATAGAAATCTAAAATTGATTAAAGTTCTAAAGATAAAATCTCAGAATAATCTTTCGAGAATACGAACACAAGTCTAGGGTCATAAGGAAGACTGAAAAATGAAAAAGATTAAGCTACATTAACTAAAAAGACAAATAAAAAAGAATTAAATAATTAGTTTCATAATATTGTTGATTAAATAAAGCTATAATCACCACTTTAATTAAAGAAGTTTCATGTTAAAAAAATGAGGGAGTTTAATAGAAAATTAAAAGAAAATGATTATAACTAATTAAATAATATATCCTTTAACGAAAAAATAAAGATTCGCTAATTAACAAAAGAAGAAGAAAAAGCAGAAATTGATTAGGCAAAAAGAAATAAAACTTTCGCAATAGATAAAACAATATACTTTACAAAAGAGGCTCCAAGAGAGTTTATAAAGACGTATTCAGAGAAATATTAGATTGATAATTAAGGACTTTTACCATTTTACAAATATGAAAGAGAAGAATCTTTAGCTCAGCAGACTAAAAAATATAGGAAAATAAATAATATGAAGATGAAATCTCTAAATAAAATTAATAGAACATAATCAATACAAAATTATTAACAAAGAACATATTCAGCAACTCCTAAAACATAATAATTAACACCAAACTATTAATCAGATTATTAAATAAAATCAACAACTCCAATTTAAAGATCAAGGAATTAAATGTTATTATAATTAGCTAATTGTAAAGATAAAAATTAAACAACTTATTTAAATAATTAATAAACTCCATTATCCTAATTTACTCAAATATTAAATAGACCAAGGACATTTAATAGTGATCTAAATTTCTCTACCTTTGACAATGAATCATAAATTTAAAAAGATTTAGTTTAAGCAGATTATATATGTAATTAGTCTATAAGACTCGCTAAAAGAAAAAGATAAGAGAAGCATTTAGTTTCATATTGTAACAAATTAATTGATAAATAAGCATAATTATCAAATTATGTTCAAGATAAAATCAAAGATTTAGAAGAAGATAAGACTAATTATCAAGCTTAACAAATATATAACGGCTACATGAAAAGTTTAAATATTACTTAGTAGGAAGATGATGAATCCCATAATTTTCTTGGAAGAGATTTTGATAATGAGGTTTCTATGCAAAAGTAATTTAATAATGTATTTATTAATAAGGTCAAGGTATGGAATATAAATGAAATTAAAAAGACTACTTATTAATAATAGAAAAGTCTTTACAACAATTTAAAAAAATGATCATTTTTATTTCATTAATATTTCAAAAATACATATAGAATAAACAATGGGGTTTTGGGGTTTT
>LASQ02007100.1:0-11743 GCA_001272955.2 Urostyla sp. PUJRC_G1 | reverse complement strand
CCCCAAAACCCCATTAATTTATATTTATAAATCTTGAAATGAGTTAAAACTTTATTAATTAAAGAACAAATATGTCATTTTCTCATAAACTTGAAGAACCTGTGAATTAATATGGAATTCAAGAGGACAATAAAACTTAAGAATATTTTTAGATACCAGAGAATAAGCATTTAGGATTGAAAGCGGTTCCATATTTTGGCATCTATGGTAAATATTTAAATAAATAATTTATATTTATAGGATATGAATACTAGTGGTTATATCCCACAGCTGCCTTTAAATGTACATATAAAAATGAAATAGATTTTGCAGCTCTAAAGTCCTGCTTCCCAATAAATGTATAAAATGTTATAGAAGAGTACTAAGAAAAGCATTAGGATAATATCAATTTCTACTTACTTAACTTCAATGCAAAGGAATTAAGATAAAGTTTTCTGATTGATAAGAATATGACGCATGTGAGACTAAATTTTGTTCCTCATTCATATCTTTACCCCAACTCATATTAAGGTGAAGAAGTTAAAACCTAAATAGCTGTGTGCATGTATACATCTAATGAGAATGATTTTATTCATTCCTCTTTAAGAGGAATTGATGAAGCTAATGATCCAGGCCGTATATCCATGAATACTGGCAATTTCCTCAATAAATCAAATCTTTAGGAAATTCATCTGCATCCTGCAGATGACACTCATACAGCAATTAGTCCAAATAATTGTGCTTTTCTATTGAATTTGTGTTTGCCAGTTGTACACTTTAATGTTGTACTATAGACATTAGGTAACTATTCTGCAAAGCTATCTATCTTTAAGTAAGCATATTTAATATATTACTCACTAAAATTTTATAGTATTACAATCATTAATGAAAATAACTTTGCCTTAACTAGAGAAATTGATTCCTGCTTGAATCTATAAAAGCTTTTTATTCATACACCTGTTCGATCACATATATCTAAGAAGAAATTAGAAGCAAGAACACCAGCTCTATATTTGACTGTATTAGGTAGAAGTGTAGAAAGAATAGGAAAAAGGATTAAGTTTATATTTGGTGAAAAACTTGAGAAATTCTCAGACATTGAAGATAAAGAATAATTATTAAAAGATATATTTTTGGAGGTTTTTGTTGAGAAAGAAAACAACGAAAACTAATTTATTGATGCTTATGAAACCTCTATTGTTAATAATATGATTAATCTCTTCTACAAGTATATATGGTTCAAACTTAGATCTCCTGACATTAAAGATATAGGCTCTAAATTCTTTAATGATTATTCTAAAAATCCTCAATATTAAATCTACTTAATTATCAAATTTATGAAGCTACTATAAAATTGCTATTAAGATTTATTATTAGAGCATTAAGGCCTTCTTTAAAGATTTGTATAATAAGAAGATGTAGAAGCTGTATAGTAAGAGTTAGTACAAGATGAGATTTTTGACTAGAAATTTCTTTAGAATATTATAGCTAGCAATAGTAAAGAAGAGGAAAAGTCTTCTTTATTAAATGATAAAGAATAATATTAGATATAAGTTAATAGCTAGCCAGTTAAAGATATGAGCAAATCTGAGTTCATTAATAATTTCCCAACTGAAGTATAGTTCCCAGAATCTGCAATATTTAGCTAGCATATTGAGGCATTGTTTACAGATGAGAAAGATGAAATTAAGGAGACATTTTCGAAATTAAGTAGAACTTTACAAGATTTGATCTGTCATGAAGTATGGAGAACAAAGGGCTCAATAAAGGGCATACATTATGACTTTGGCAGACACTCATACTTTCAAACAAAGGAAATAGGAGAGTATTATCATTTGAACAATGAAGAGAGAATTAATTTACTGTTGGCTATCTAGGAGAACATTAATAACATATGAATTGACTGATTTAATTATATTTTTGTAATATTTATCAAAATTTATATTCCTAAACAAATTTCTAGATTGTATCACATATCTTTGACTCAGTGATATTCTCAATGCATTCTTTTGTTTTATTAATGCTCATTTCAATACCAAATTGACTCACAAGATCAATCATTTCGAAATTAGGTAAAGATTTACTTAAATCGTATACATCTTACTTACTTAGTAGGTTGATTCCACCTAAAATAATGAGAGGCTTTTAATGCTTTGCACATAATTCATGAATCTTAGCCACTACCTTCCCCTGTAAGGTCTACTCATCAATGGAGCCTTCTCCCGTCATTACAATACAAGCATCCTTGATCTTTTGGTCCAATTCGCATACTGTGTTTATAAATTCCATTCCAGATTCAATTCTTGCATTTTATTAAAAGACAGCTAAAAGAGCTGCAACTAAACCCCCACTAGCACCACTGCCAGGAGTTTTAATCAGCCTTTCAAAAATCTTTTTATTGTAATTCTAAGTATGTAACGCTTCCAAGTACAATTTCATTATATAAGACATCTTTAGATCTAATTAAGGCAAATCTGTCAACTCAGCTCCTTTTTATCTACCAAATACAAATGCAGCACCAGTTGTCCCTAATAATGGATTATTGACATCACAAGGCATAATAATCTTTAGATCCTTTAGTATTTAATGTTCCCCTTCATGTTTTCTTAATTTTGCAGTTTTAATATTGAAGATGTCCTTAGTCAATATTATATCATTGAATTTTATTAATTCCTCTGAATAATCTTCTTCACCATGAAAAAAATCAAATATTCCTAACGCCTAAATTGCTCCTAAACCACCGTCTACAAATGCTGAGCCGCCTGAGCCTAATATTATCGTCTTCACTCCTTCATTATGATAACAATGTGAAATTATTTGCCCAATTCCCTAAAACAATAGTTAACATTATGTCAGAAATTACATATGAAGAGGCAAGGAAAGGATTTCTTTCTTCTTTTACTAGTAATTACAGGCCTGAAGCTTTAGCAACTTCTAAATAGGCAGAATTTGTGTCTCTATTGAGAATGTACTAACTTTTTATTGGCCTAAGTAAGGGATCAAGCACCTCTATCTCCTTCTTCTCTAAATTAGTATTATTTCTAATTTAACTATCTATGCATTCCAGAAATCCATCGCCTCCATCAGATATAGGAACCTATTTTATTTCAAAATAGTCAAATTCCTTTCTTTCTTAAATCTTCTTTTTAATTGCATCACATATATCTTATGCGAGTATTGTGTCCTTAAATTTGTCAAATGCTAATAAAATTTAGGGAGGAGAGACAAATGTGGAAAACTATCTTTATTCTAAGTTCTGATTAATTGATTACATAAATAGATATCTATGGAAGGGTTAAAAATAAATTTTTGTTTTGAATAATAGAGATGAGGATTAATGCAAACAAAATTTCATTAATTATAATTTAAGAATTAAGAATATGCTTATAAAATTTAATATATAAGATAAATATGCATATATACTACCACATTAGTTTACTAACTGTGTTGATTAAGCATACCTTTTAATTTTAATAATAGGCACTTCCAGATAATTGGTGGTTAGATGTCAAATTGCCTTCAATAGATTCGATAGATTAATTAAATGATGAAATTGATTCAAATGTGCCAATTATTCTTGATTTTTATGCTCCTTGGTGCGGTTATTGCTACTAGTTCATGGATTAAATAAATGAAATTTATGATGAATTAACTACAACTTATGGCTCTAAACAAATAAAACTTTTTAAAGTAAATGGTTAAAAACAAATGTAATTAACATAAAAGTATCAGGTACCATACTATCCTTACTTCCTATTCATTAAGCCTAATGGAAATGGGGTAAATAGGTTCTTAGAAGGAGAAAGAACAAAAGAAACAGTAATGAATTGGATTATGTACAACTCAGGGGATTCATTAGTTCCACTTAAAGGCTATCAGAGATAAAAGGTTCTTGATGAAAAAATTAACTTTATTGATTTTAAGGAAATTCATGATTATGTATCGATGAAAAAATAAAATATTTAAGAGACAACTGATGAACTTTTTTCTATTTTATTCAATTAAACATAACAACATATGCATGATGCAGAAGGTAATGATATTTATCCTGATAGAGCTACAAATGAATATCCTATAATACCCTTTGGCTCAAATTATAATTGGGCCTTTTTTGTTTGTGGATTCTTTATCTCATTACTAGCAACTATACAAATATTAGAATACTTAATCAAATTAAGATTAGATACACAAAGTTAAGTCAAGAAGTTAAGATAAACTTAAGGAGAAAAATAACCTTAGAATGGAGAAGATGAAGAAATCAGTTAAAAATATAAAAGAAAGACAAAGGATGAGAAGAATTTAGATTGATTAATTTATAATATTGATTCTTAAAAATATTAACATTAAAATCTCTTTCATAAATTTCTATTTGTTATCTAACTTTATTTCATTTAAAGCATTGTATTTCTATTTTAAGATTTTCTCTTTAAAGTATTTCTTTTATGTAGCAACATAGAATTATCATCTTCTTCATTAGAAAATTCTTATATTTTTGATAACTATTTTGAGAATAAATTTAGCTTTCTCTATTCTGATATTACATCTTTAAGTCTTTCATTCTCTAATGTTTTATTTTTTCTGAATAGTAAATTTAATTGTTCATCTTGCTATTTAAGAACTTGTATTTATTCATTTATTTATATCGCTTCTACTTTCTATTAGAAAATTTGTTGTTCTTCTTCCTTTTGTTTATCATTCTATAATTCTTTTAGAGCCTTTAAGTAATATTAGAATTCTTGTTTTTCTCTAAGTAAATAATAACTTTCTTTTTCAACTTCCTCTTTCTTATAAATTTTTTCTTAATTCTTCTATATAATCTCACATCTAATCTTACTAATTTCAGTTTTAAATTTATCTATCTTATTTTCAAAATTTTCAATCTTTTACTATAAAGTTTAATTAATAACATTTAAGTTATGATTATCTTCATTCAAAAATCTTAAGGATTTCTTAAGATTTTATTAAATCTTCTCCTATTATTTCTTATAATTAATAGCCTCTTAAACAAGATCAATCTATTATCCTAAGACCTGCTTATATTAATCAGTCAATTATTTCTTAGATGGTGTATTCTTACAAGATTCAACGAAAATATCATTTATTTCATCAGTAGACTTATTTTTATTCTCCCTTTGAGGTGTAATTTATTATCTTTATTGAGTTTAATATTTTATAGGTGAGGCTTTTTCACTTCTAAAATCATAATTCTTTAATTCCAAAAAGTTAATCTACGTTACCTTTTTATTATTTAAATCTAACCTTAATGCCTTCAACGGATAAACTTGCATATTTTATTTATTATTACTATTATTTTTCTTTTATGAACTATTCTCTTGTTCTTAGACTTCAGTTAATAGCTTTTATTTGGGACTAAAATAGTTTATAATTTATTTTGCATCAGTTAGACTTTTGTCCCTTTAATAATGCTCGTTAATAATATTTTAATCTTAATCAACAAAAGCAAATGAATCATCGTCATCTTCATCAACTATATTTGTATTTTGAGCAGTAGATTACTGAGGAGTTTGTTTTTTAGTGGATGATTTAAGCTAATAGTTGATTTTTCTTTCCCTAGATTCGGATTTGGAGTGTTATCTTATTGGTCTGATATTTTTTTAAAATTTACTGTTCATGCTATTTCTAAACTTCATTGGGTCACTATTTTCATTTTCCTACGTTAAATTATTCTCACTATTTTTCTTCAATACCTTTTATTCTGTTTAAAATGCAGAAGTAGGGAATTTAGTTTGAGGAAGCTATTTATGAGATTAATAGGCTGTATTATTTCTATTATATAGTTTCTATACATTTTTAGTTTTAATTTGTTATTGTTGGTTCTTTTATCCTACGTTATTTGTTCTGCTCTTGCAAGTTTAAGTAATAGCAAACAAATTAATTTGCCTAATCTCAACTCTCTCTTATTAGAGGCCCATTCTATTATTTCCATTAAACTATGATTGAGAAAGAGGGAGAGAATGCTTTTTTCGCATTAACAAATTTTCCGAAGTCTCTTATTTTGCTTTCATTTTTTAATTTTAACAAGTAATTTATTGATTAATAAAATATATACTGGTATTCATTAGTTAATAACTATATCATCTATATTCCAATCGCGAATAAAAGGTGATGGCTTTTATTAAAGTATGTCATTGATATCAGGTATAGGTTTACCCTCCTCCAAGCATCTATATATTACATTTTCCTTATTCTTCTTAGTTAATACATTCCTAACATCATCAACGTTTTCAATAACTAAAGCTTTAAGGAAAGGGATAAGGAGTTCTAAAACCTAATCATCCATATCATCATACCAAGATTCCACCCAAATACCATTATCTGGTGTTGTATGAATGAAATTTTCAGCTAAATTATCAATAATTATTGTTTTCTTTAGAGACCTTCCTAAATTTTTTAAATCCTTACTAAATTAGCATTTATGATAAAATTATAATACATCGCATAATCTTCATGAGGAGTTGTATGCTATCTATAAAGTCTGTACTCAATTAGTTTTTGTCTATCAACATTATCCAATATCCAATCAGCATACTAAATAATTTGATTAAAGTTAAATTACATCAGGCATTGCAGCAGTAAAAATGACTATTTCATAGTACTTGCTCAACTCACTCAAAAATCTAATTGCACCTGGTCTAATCAAATAATAACCCTCATCTTCCTCATCTTCATCTTCCTCACAATCAAAATGAATTAGAGTCTCATCCAAATCTAAAACCAAAGTATATTCCTTTCCATTCTTTAAATCAGGTAGGAATGGCACCTTCACTTATCTTTTCAATTCTTCCAATTCCATTTCTTCCTATTTCGATTCCTCAATAGCTGTTTTATTTCCTCCTTCATATGGATCTGGGAAGGGATCTTCTATTCCTGTTTTTATAGTAATATACTCTTCCATATTTATAGGCTATTCATGTTCAGATTACTTGCTCGTATCTCTAGAGAGCAACATCTCATCCCCTAAAATCTTTTTGTTAGTTTCGTCAAATTCACCAAGGAATTTTTTCTTAGCTGGGCTATCTCCTCCCTAATTTGGATGATGATAAACCTATGATATTTGGGAATTAATTTTTAAGGCAATTTTGCGCTAATCTTTTTATTCTTTGTCTATTTATTTTAATTTTTCCATTTCCTTCTTTAAATCGAAAGACTTTATTTCTGAGTCAATCAAAGAGGAGAATTTTAAGATGTGATCTTATTTATTTCTAGGTGTTTTTTCCATCTAAAATAATAGGTCATCTAGCCTCTTTTCTCCCTTTTTGAGCTGTTCTTCACTCTTTTGAATATATTCATCATCCTCTCTATTTTAATCCTCAAAACGAGTTACCTCTAATGAGGAATCGACTAAATCATTTATAGTCTTCTTCTTTGTTTCAGTTCTCAATACTTTAATTGGATATTGCTTGGAATGAGTAGGCTATGCTTTGCACTTGAACTATTGAAGTTAGGTTTTGGTAGGACTAACATCAGAGACTTTATGTGATAAAATTGGTTAGTAATCTTTATCTTTATCTTTGCTTGTATTCTATTTTTTAGATTTCTATCTCATAGGAGTTGTTGTTGATGATATTATAGTTGTTTGGGATTATTCTTGTCTCACTTCCTTTATCTTTGAGCGAGGTACAACAGTAACCTTTTAATTTGTTGCAATTTTAGTAGAGGATATTTTAGGACTTACATTTCTAGGTGAAGATGATTTCTTCTTCTTTTAGCTAGCCTTAGTAAAATTTGTCATTTATGAAATGGTTGATATATCACCAGATTAATCTATCAAATCTATTTCTGAAGTCTTTTTTGAGGATGATTAATTAATCATACGTGATTTTGTGAACTTTGAGTTACTTAAATTATTAGTGCTAACCACACCTTTACCTATCTTTGATTAATTCTTTGTATTGCTAAAGGATTATCTTTACACATCAGGAGCTTTTCCTGTGAATTTGGGCAACTTTGACGGTGTTTAATTCATCTATTAAATCTATCCAAGAATCTATGAATTCTTTAGTGAATTTTTTGAAATTTCAACTGGACCAAATATGTTTATATTGTTATTTATGTTAGTTATACCATTATTGCTTTAAACTGAGTTATTCATAAGGAAGGCTATAGTTTCTGGTAAAAAAAATGTGTTTTTTCTTAACTATTGCATCTAGTTGATTTTTTATTCTTCTTATTAATCTACCTATTGATCATAATCTTCAATCACATCATATTAATTTTATGGATTTTCCGATGTTATTGATTAATAATTATTCCTTTGTACTTTTTTCTTTATATTGGTTACTTTTGAATGAGGAGATATACTCTTTCTTAATTATTGTGATTGATTCATATCATATTTAGTTCTGCTTTAATCAAGAATGGCTAATGCTTATCCTCTTGGAGAGTATTAATTTTGTCTAGGACTACTCATTCTATACGAAGATTTTGGCCTCTTTTAAGGGCTTGAACATGACTATTATTTAATTTTAACAAGGTAATCTACAAAAGGATTTAATTTTCCGATTACTTCCGTTAATTATAGCTTATCATATGTTCTTAAAATTTCTAAAACACAATACCCAATTTCCAAATATTCATTTACACTATTATCATTATTTGGTTCTATTAAAGACTTGCAGATCTTCTTCAAAATGAGCAAGGTCAATTCATTATTTTATCTAAAGCAAGTTAATCTTGATGACTTTTATTTATTCTTTAATTTTTTTACAATAACTTTTCTAAGTAATATATAGTTCATATTCTCTTTAGGATTAATATTACAACAGTTGAGAATTTGATCGATATATAGAAGGAAATTTTAATGTATATTTGTATAAGCATTTCTTAATTTGTGACTAAATTTCTACAAATATTAAGGAGGAAACACTTTCACTAATGCATTGACAAGAATTAAAGCTACTTGAAGCTGTTGAGAAAAGAATTTAGGTCTATCTTTTTAACAATTAACTGTTTCAATGATCTCCAAATAAGATTATGTTGTGAAGGGATTCTCATAAAGAGTGTTCTAGAGTTCAAGCAATTGTCCTTAATTGGACATATAAGAGAATGTGTAAAGTAGATCTTCTTCCTATTGTAAAAATTGTAAAATAATCTAAACATAATGTTAAAGACGAAGATTTACGTCGATTTAAGAAAAGTAGGGACTAGTTGACTTCTTCTTTTAAATCTTATCATTTAGCACATTTTCTCTGCTTTAAGATGAGTCAGGGGTTATTTGTTATTAGAGAAGCATTTGATCGCCATTGGATTGCTTCGATTCGAGCACAGTTATTCGTGCTCTTCCCATTTTTCTTTCTTATACTGATGGCGAGCGAGAAGGAAGTTCATTGTCGACGCTTTCTCTTTACTTTATCTCTGAGTCCAGCATAATCACCTTTAGTGAATTAAGGGATTAGGAAATTGATAAGGCAGCTAGCTACTTTTCCTACTACTTTGTATACTTTTGCTTTATTTTACTCAAATTCTTATCCTTCTCCACATCCACTTTTCTTTTCATGGGTGATCTCTGAATCTATTAAGATTATGAAGTGTCCTGTACCTCCTATCTCGACATGGTCACTCTAGGCGCCTTCGATTAGGATTACTTTTTGGTTGAAGCGGTGATGGATTTATTGGAGGTAGAAGAGCGCATATGCGAATATTATGAATATGCTTAATCAACTGTCAAAAAATCTGACTAATTCACTTCTATTTAGTAATATTGATTGTAGTTAGAGGGTATTTTAGTGGCTCCTCTAGGGGATTTTGCACTTTATGTGGGCTACTATTATATTGTTGAGTCTTCTATATTCAATAAAGATTCATTTTAGATATTACTATAATTGTGTTTTTTTTGGGAATTTGAATGGAAAGATTGTGAAGTATTGCGAGGATACTATTGAAATAGTTATTACTGTTGCTATTATTTCATCTTTTAAATTAATTTATTTAAATAAATTTAAAAATATGAGAAAAGTAAGCTCAAATGCCACTCTCCTACAGCCACTTCATTAAGAAACTATGATTTTTTCACCCAATCAAATAAAACAGCAATCTATGATGTAGCAGTATAAGAAAAAGGGAGCAGCAGTGCAAAATGTTCAAAAGAAGATTACTTTCAATAATACTTAAAAGATGTTCATTGGAAAAACTATCGATAACAAAAGACAATAAGTAGTCAAAAAGTAGGATTTCAACTCAAATAAATCAGTGTAGCAGGTTAAACCTTCAAATATGTTCTCACCTGGCGATGCAATTTAAAGAAGGAATATCAATTAGAAGGATGAGTCTCCGACACATTTTAACGAATCGTAAAGATAAGAACAATTGATAGCCAACAATAAGAAAGGGAATAATACATCATTATAGAAAATAGTTTCCCAATAGAAAACCCTAATAAAAAACCAATCAGCTAAATGCATTTTAACAATAGACCAAAGAATGGCTCAAAAGCGAATACAATTAAAACAAACAACATTTGGCCTGAACAATACCAACTAACAGTGCTTTCTATCCCGCAATAAGTCCACCTATTTTAACTAAACTCAAAAAGTCACAATATAGAAGAATTTATAAGATCTATCCCCTTGCGTATCTTCGGATGATGAAGAGTCAAAGGGGACTCAATAACCTCAAATTAAGAATATTTCACAAATACGAAAATAACAAATGCCTAACGGCTCCTTCATAGAACAAAAGATGAAAAATTGCTTATAATCACGCAATAATAACTCAAGTGGATTAGATTGTACCAAGTAAATGATCAAGGCCACTTCCTAACGGTCTTTATTCAATGCTTATAGTACGTAGCGATATAGAGAGAATCCTACTGTGCTAACATAAGCTAAGATATAGGAGATAGGATAAGATTTCAAATCCTTGAATGCGAGTCCAGTTCATCAATAAGAACCTAAGGTGATACCAACTTAAAATAACTTCACAAACTCCGAATACTCCAAGTAGAACTCCACTATGAAGAAGAACTATCACTCGTAGCAGGAAGAATAAACTACTGAGAAGAAGTAGAACGTGAGGAAGATTAAGGTGCAAAGTAGTGTAGTGCCAAGGCCATTCTATATATCTTCGGAGACGGAGAAAGTCAAATTATATTCTGTATCTACTGCAGAGGAGATGGCACCAAAAAAGCAATAGAAACCACTCTTACCTACGAAGAAGTAGGAGTCATTAATAAAGGTTACCTAAATACTCACTAATAATAACATGCACAATAATAAACGATATAACATCGTTGTGACACCTGAAATGATATCAACAACTTTGGCTGACTATTAATAAACACCAAAGACGGATCAATATAAGATGTCGAACAATGTTATGGATATGGAAGAATAGAAAACTGTAAAGAGGTAAACAACGTAGGAAATTTTGGATGATTCTCTAGATTCTGATGATTTTGATGAGTTTAAGGTAGTAAAGACTACTACTTCGGGACATCAGAAGAAACAACTTTAGGAGGCTCCACCCTATTATTAACAAAAATTTGAAGAAAACTCTGATAATGATGATAGAAATTCTATAGTGAATTTTGATACATCTTTGATGACCAATATGCAAAATGATAGTAGAGCCAACTCTTTTAAGGGGCAATAGTAAGCATAATATGAGTAATTTTCTCCCTTTACACATACAAGAAAGCATTATTGAATAAATAATTTTAACCCTATTTTTAATTTACTATAAGTAAATTATACATCTAATACGACAGAAATATGAATTTAAACAATTTATGGGGTTTTGGGGTTTT
>LASQ02007087.1:0-11102 GCA_001272955.2 Urostyla sp. PUJRC_G1 | reverse complement strand
AAACCCCAAAACCCCATATTTTGTACATATTTAAATAATTTAAAATTTTGTTATTAAAATTATAAATGGACATAAAACTTATTTAAAGACTTCCTAAGGTTTCTAGAGCAAGGTAAAATATTAAAATGATTTCAATTATTTCTTAGAAAAGGCACATTAGCTAACATTGAACGTTCCTCTGCAAAATTATCTGAATTGGAAATTCGAAAAGCAAAAGAAATGTTTTAAACCTTTGATATAGACCATTCAAGTAAACAATTAATTTTAAATATTTTATTTTAGATCAACTAAGCATCAAAGAAATCCGTTCTTAGTATTTACTTTATTAATAATATAATATAGCTTATTGCACTTAAATTTAAATATGACTGATGAAATATATGAAGATTATATCGATTATACATTCGATTCAAAACCATAATTGCAGTTAGATTTTAAATAGGTCAGCGACCTGTACTAACTTATTTTAAAGAATTAATCGTTGTATTTCAGACAAGTTTATGAAGGTAGATTAGAAAAAGATTTAGATGTAGTACTTATGATTGAGAAGACAAATGAAGATATTTAAAGGATATTTAAGGAATATGATAAAAATGTGAATAATATGATTGATTATGATGAATTAAAGGAACTGTTAAGAGATTTGGAAATAGAATATACATTTAATGATGGTGAAAATGGAGAAGCTTAATATGAAGACTTTTGTTAATAGACCTTTAGATATTATGATATGAATTGTGATGGGTTTATTTCATTTGAAGAATTTATAAAGTTTCATACTGATATTATTGATAAATGAAAGAATAAATTTTAACTTTTTTAACAATTAGAAAATTTTTTATGAATATAATAGTTTTAAAAATGCAAACTTAAAATAGCAAAAAGGTAGTTCTTCAGCTATCTCTTAACTCCTCTTAAAGCGAAGAATCGGTCCTTCAATCTGAAGAAATTAATAAGCATTAAGAAATTATTTAAGAGGCAATGGAACGTTAAGAGTTGATTATCAAGCTTATTAGCGATGAAAACTTAGATATTCCTTAAATTGAGAATACATTTGTGAGTTTTATTTTATTATAATTTTATAGAGTGTAGAAGAATTATGTATCTCTTTAAATAAATAATTGCAAATTCTTTATCAATCTTATGAAAATTTTAGAAATAAATAATCCTTTACATATACTTAAAAATTATAAAAATAAATGCACCAAGAAAAAGAGTAGCTAAAACAATAATTAAAGCAAGAAGTAAAGTTTATTTTATTTTGATAATAACTATTTAGAAACAAGCAATAGTTGACCTAAAATAAAATATGACAAAATTATAGGAGGATTATGATATTTTTAAGAAGAATGTCAAAGATTTTGATTTCTTTGATAATTCCCTAATATCATATGAAATACCAAAGCAAGGAAATAATCTCTCATAAAAATAATTAAAGGTTTCCTCTAATAATATGACTTAAAATTTTGCAAATTAAAACAAGAGTGAAATACCTTAAAAGAAAGTACAATATATTGTTTTAGATTAAGAAATTGAAGAAAAGTCTTAAGAAGAGTCAAAAGTTAAATCATTTAAGAATAATGAGCTTTATTATGAATAACTTAAAGAAATTAAAGATAAGGATGAAAAAATATAGGAATTAGTAAATTCATTTTTAATATATTTTTAGTAACAATTAGTATAAGACTTAGAAGAAGAAGTAAATGAATTAAAAGAAACAGAATAACAGAAAGATTAGTAAATTTAATAATTATAAGAAGAAGCAAAGAAAAAGAAATATTCTCATTTATCGCTAACTGGAATATAAGAAGCAGTTTATGAGGAATCATAACTAGTTCTACTTCAATAAGATATGAAAGAGAAAGAAGAAGAAAATGCAAATTTAGAACAAAGAGTGGAATTTTTACTAGAATAATGCCTTGTTCAAGTTAATGTGTTTAACCATTGGTAAGATTCGTAATATATAACACCTCATGTTAAAAATGGGAAATAGAAGAAATTATTTAAAAGAGATAGATTAATTAATAACATAAATTAATCTTAGGTTATAGAAGAATTATTAAAAAATAAGACTAAGAACAGCAATCAATCTCCATAAAAAAAAATTTGTAAAGTAGAAGAGGGACTTAATAAATAGATAATGGATTTAAATGATAGATATGTGAATTTAATACATAAATTTAAGCTCTTGAAGGAAGAGAAATCTGGTATTGAACTTTTTATCAAAGAATTATTATAAAACATAACTGTACTTGAAAATGAATTTGATAGATTGTTTAGAGAAGTTTAAGAAAATGTAAAATATTCCTTAAAATATGAGGAATGTTTACGAATTATAGAGGAATTAAAGTTATAAATAAAGGATTAAGAAGATGAATTAAGAACTGAATGAACAAATGTTTAGGTATTATAATAATATAAAGAAAAATAAAGGTAAAAAATAGAGAAGCTAGGCTTTAAAATAGATTAATTAATGAAAGATAATGAATTATAAAATAAGGACATAGATTTACTCTAAAATTAAATAATTCAATTAAAAGATTCAAACTCATAATTAAAATTAAATAATGATGAACTAACTCTATAAATATCAACAATGAAAGATTAGAGCGATGAATAATTAAAAGATATTGAATAACTTAAGAAAAAGAATTAAAAATTAAAATAATAAAACCAATTTTAATAAGAAAGCAATGAAAAATTACAAAAAGAAAATGATTTATTAATGCAATAAGTTAAGGAATAGAATGAATTAAGTGAATAATAATAAAAAGATATAGAAAAATTATAAAACAAATATTAAAAATTATAACAACAAAATTAAGATAGTTAGGAGGAAAATTAAAATTTGGTTAAAGAAATTAAATTATTTAAAGAAGAAACTATTGAAGAACTAAAACTAAAATATGAAGATGAACTATCAAAACAATTAAATAGTAACAGAAAATACCTCTCTCGGAATGATATTTTAGAAGAAGCAAAAACTGCTACATTTTTCAATTAATAAAACTTATCTAAAGGTAGTAGAAATAGAATATCAAACGGTAATGAAGTAATGATAAAATAGAGTACAATGGACACAAATACAAAGATGCTAATATAAGAGAGAGGAGCGTCTCAATAAGATTATTAAGGTGATTCATTTAGGGGTTAACTTTAAAACATATCAAATCCTATTTCCTAATCATAATCAATAGTATCACTTAATTAATCATAAATTACAGTTACTGATGATTTGCTAAGTAAGATAAGAATTCTTTATTCTCAGTTTTTTAATAATGGAATGAAATAGGCTTAGGATAAAATAAGAAATAAGAATTAGATATTTAAGTAATTATATTAGCTATTTGAAGAAAGAATTCATAGTTAAACCTCATAAAAAATATAATAAAATGATTTACATGATGATCTCAATGAAATGATAAAAATGTTAGACGTTGAAATTTAATAAGCATAAAATGATCTGATAAGAATTATATTAAAATGTAGTAATAAAAAATAAACATCTTCCTTTAAAAAGTAACTAGAAGAATTAAAATTAACTTAATTAATTAGCTTATTAACTTAATTTGTTGAGGATTACCTACAATTATTAAAGAAGTAAAAACTAAGAAAGAATTACATTTCGGAAACAGAGTCTGAAATAGATAAATTAAGTAGAGAGGAAGCATTAAATTTACTTAAAGAACTCTCATTAGAGAATTAAGAACTAATTATGTCCTCTCAAGCTTTAAATGAATAACTAGAACTTATAGAATAACAAATAAAAAGCATTAACAAGACCAAAGAAGATTTATAGAAGGAGAATTCTAAGTTAAAATCTCGCATAGCCTACAAATAAGTCATAAAGATCAATAAGCCGAAACCCATTAATATTGATGAATTTAACAATAGTAATGTTACTAATAAAGTAAATAACAATTCAAATTATAATAACAATTAGTATACAGTGTCCTTTGATAGCAGAGTTAGGACCTATACTCCTTTACATTTAAGCTTAGAAAAAATAAAATCTGACTAGAGACCAATGGATGATATTTACAAATCTCTACCAACTTCTAATGGATAAACATCTGTAGCATCGAAGGACATTTCTAAAGAGATGAGATATTAATCTGAGTACTACTATACTCCAAAAACATCATTTTACCAATAAGATCAAAAAAATATACCAAATAAATATGGTTTGAAAACTCGTTAAATAGGATAATAATGTAAGACCTTAGAAAATTCAATGGCTCATTTTAATTTTTCTTAAGATAAAATAAGCAATAAATCTTCAGAAAGAATATAAAAATGATTAATTTTAATTTCCATTAACAAAATGAACAAAATGTAGTGTTAGTTAATAAAATAAAAATTAATATTTTTTATTATAGAAAAAATAATGAGTGTTATAGAAAGCTCTCGATAATAATTATAAATGATCTCTAATAGTCAAAATCTAAGATCAGAATCATACTAAGATAATATGGTATATTTTTAAATAATAGCTAAATAATTTTAGGAAGAGTCCCCACTACCCTTAATATAGTCAGGATCATCAATGTGCCCAGACATGAAATTTGGCTGGAAGCCCTGAGAAGAATTAAGTGGAGCTCCAATCCCTCTTTATTATGACTACGAACAATTTTCTATCCCTACCAATCCTTAAACAAATGAAGAATATGAAATAGTATATTTAGGCTAGCGTTATCGTCATTCATTAGAAGTACATAAAGCATTCGCAAATAAGAGAAACTTTCAGGAAGATCTTTTATCATACAATTATAAATTCCCTACAAATATGAAGATAGTGGAGGAAATATTTATGAGAACAACTTGACAAGAAGAACAGCGAGCCTTTATAGGAATGAACCCAAATTTAGAATCTTAAGTGAAATTTGATTCTTGCTTTGAATCAGGCAATTTGGACATGGTAATAAAAACAAAAGACAATGAGTATGATTTGTATATGCGCGTTGACACTAATACTAGAGGTCATCACTAATGGTTTTACTTCTCAGTAGGAAATGCTTAAAGGGGTACTATTGTGTTTAACATTGTAAATTTTACTAAAAACGAATCACTTTATACTCAAGGAATGCGTATTTGTATTAGCCAAAAGTCAAAGTGTTTTCAATGGGATAAAGGTGGAGAAGATATAAAATACAGAAAATCTAAAATCATTAGAAAAATGCATTAGGATAAAAATAAAGCCAAATACTATTACTAATTAAGTTTCACTTTTACTTTTTCTGAAGATAATGATATCACCTATTTTTCTTATTCTTTTCCCTACACATATACTCGACTAGTTCATTTCATTTCATAAGTAAGAAGACAAATAAAATTAGATAAATTAGATTATGTAAAAGATGGAGTTCTTTGTAAATCATTAGGGGGTTTAGATGTGCCTTTACTAACAGTTACATCTCGTTTAATTTCAAATCCTTAATCATGCCAGTATGTTAAAATTGATGAATTTGATGATTTATCATCTCGAATCTCTCTACCATTTTACAAGAAGAAAAAATATGTAATAGTTGATGCACGTGTGCATCCAGGTGAATCAAACTCTTCTTATATGATGGAGGGTTTTATTAAATTCATATTGGGAGATTCAGACTAAGCTTTTGAACTTTGAAAAAGGTGCATTTTTAAGATAATTCCTATGGTAAACCCGGACGGGGTCGTTATAGGAAACTATAGAACTTCATATTCGGGAAATGACTTAAATAGAAAATATCATTAGCCAGACCCCTGACTGCATCCATCAGTGCATCATATTAAAGAGCTGATACGTTCCTTAACTTAATCAGACGATGAAGAGCCAAATGATATTCTAGCATATATTGATATGCACGGACACTCAAAGAAGAAGAATGTATTTATATATGGGCCTTACTATCCACTACATAATGATAAGTACTTTAAAATGAGAATAATACCAAAACTAATATCGGAGGAAACATCTACTTTCCGTTATTTTTCATGTAAGTTTCGTATTGAAAGGTCCAAAGAAAAGGCAGCCAGAATAGTACTATGGAGAGAGTTTAATATAATGAATTGTTTCACATTTGAAGCTTCTTTTCATGGTCATATAAATGAATTAAGAGAAACTGTAGAATTTGACCCCAAGTCATTCTAGTCAGTAAGTGAGAATCTAATTAGTGGGTTGCTAGAATATCTCTATATCTTAGAAGAGGAAGATAGATTCAAGAAGATTAAGGAATTGAAGAAAAAGAGAAAGAAGAAGAGGTAATCAGAAAAGAACATTTAAGAATCTAAAAAGAAAAAATAGGGTTAGTCTCGAATTATAAGTAAAAAGTCCTCACTTAAGTTCTTAACAACATCTAATTAATAAGATGGGATGGAAGATGATAGTAATCCAAATGAGCCCCCAATAATTTAAAACCTAGTGGAATCTGCAGAAGTAAAATCTGAATTGAGAATTCGTTCTATGAAGTAGATGTTCAAATTGGTTAAGAAGGAAGAGAAGAAGAAAAAAGAGGAAATTAATAGTGAGGAGGATTAAAAAAGTAAATCAGATGATGAAGAATCATCTGATTAAGATCCTTGTGATGATGACTTGAACTAAGATGAATAAAAATCGCTATATGATGACATTAATGATGTCATCAATTAATTCTTTCAGTTCTACACTCCAGTTTAATTAGGAAACAAAAACATTTCAAGTAGAGTGCTGAAATCTAAGAGGAAAACTTCAAAAAACACAATTTAACAATAATTATTAACACCTAAAGGTAATAAATATAATGATATATCACCAATAAATACCTTATTGCCCAAAAGAAGCACATAAAATGGTATTAAGATAAAGAAATTAAAAGTTTCATAATAACAATTAAAAGAAGAAGAGGAAGCAAAAAAAGATTCTTCACCAAATATTTCTTCTAACTTTATAAATAGGTCAACAATACCTATATTTTAGAAGAATTAAGTGCCTGCAGTTGGATTTTATATACTTAAAAATCAGCACAATTAGAACAATTCCACTAGTATGGCATATGTAAAAGGTAGAAAGTTAAAAGTAATGGATAATCCACTTATAATTAATCGAATTGTAACTGAGAGCAATAACACTAACAATAATAATAATATGAGCTATTAAGCCTTTTTATCTTAGTAGGCTACATTGAAGAATATGAAGATTAAAAGTGGTTCTTTTAATGCTAAAAATTAAGCAAATAACAATAATAATTAGAATAAAATTCCTCATGCCTAATATTCTTGCTTGGATATAAGAAATGAGCGACGAATAGAGCATTCAAATTTATCTTCCCTCTCATACAATAAGTATAAGGATAAGGATGATGGATAGGAATATACTGGAGGGTAGAGATAGAATTCTTTTAGCTATAAGAATAGTAATGTGGGTTAATCTTATAATATTGGAAATACTAGCAAAGTTTAGAGATAATAATTTAGTATGAGTTAATATGGTAGATTTTATCAGGAGTTTACTACTAAGATGAAGGAGAAGGGCTTTGACAAATTGTGAAAAAAAATATATTATTGTAGATATAATTCTTAATTATTTACAAAGAATTTGAAATTTTTCTTACCCTGTATAATTATTTATTTAAAAAGAAAGAAGAGTATAAAAATGGAGCCATTATTAAGTCAAATATAATAAGCACTTGGCAATTCATTAAGCATGGATGAAAATATTCGTACATAATCTCTAGACTTCCTCACATAAAAAATAGACAATGATCCCAATTCTCTCCTCATCTTGCTACATATTATCAAGAGTGCACATTTGAATAATTAATTATGCGAAGAAGACCAAAAGAAATTACAATATTAAGCAATTCTTTACCTCAAAAATTCAATTACTCGTCTTCTATCTACAAAAAATAGAAGAGTTTTTTTAAGCAATCAAGCCACATTTATTACAGATGAGTTAAAAGAGCAAATAAAAGCATAAGTGCTAGAGCTATTATAGTTCCCTGATGTTTGCATAAAGTCTTAAAACACTTATGAATAGTTATCTCTTGTTGCTTGTATTCTTGTTAAATATGATTTCCCTGCTAAATGGCAATAACTAAACACTTGGCTACTGTTTACATTTGAAGAATTGTTTAATTCCCTTTTGACTCTATCTGAAGAGTCAGTGCCTACAATTAACAGGTTTCTTCGTTTCTATTTGGAAATAATGAAAGAGTAAAATAAGAAGAAATTATCGACTTCTAAAGGATAATTTAATAAAGTTGCGAGGGATCATTTGAAATCTGTTTATTAAGTGTGGGACTTCTTCAATTAAAGATAGTATTAGATGCTTTATGATGGAGAAACATAATAAATAAAGATGCAGAATTTCAATAAAACCCTCTTTGATTTAGCATCTAAACTTGATAAATGCTTATTCTATGTTATCTTTTGTGGATTCAATTTATATGATTTGCTAAATGAACCTATCAACAATTTATATGTAAAAGTAACAGGCCAATTAGTATCAAAGCTATAATTTTATGCGCATTTAATAGAGAAAATAAATGATAATAGAGAAACATTTTTAATGTAATTTGATCTATACAATAATATCTTTTAAGGGCAACTTAAATCACTTTTGAAACATATGAGTGATCTTTAATATACTGAATCATTGATATTATATGAAAATCTATAGTAATACATTGAAGTACTTGGATAAATACTGTTTAGGTCGAATATTTATAATCATAGAATATAAAAACTAGTAATTTATTCACTCTTTAGAGTTGTGAATACGTAGATTTATAATTAGGGTTCAAAAGATAAATCTAGTCATTCTGATGGAATTGGAATTCTCGTGTCTCCTAGCAAATTTAAGGATTTTGAACCTCAATTAACTGAAGCAGGAGAATAATATAGATTTGTCCTAGAGAAGCCTGATCCCCAATCTTAAGACCCAAAGATAGCTAATAGAAAAGATGGTGCTAGAAAAATTCTTGAAATAGTCTTATAAAATTTCCTACCTCTCAAATCCCTTTCTTAATGGTAGAACAACCCTGAGTCATTTATTGAAAATGAAGACGAAAATTAATTTATATCTGATTATGATATAGATTCAGAATGCACTATGAGCTTACTTTCATTCTAATTATTAGACAAGTTACTTTATAACTTTTATACTACTTGCTACAGTTAAATATTTGAATAGCTTTTACCATCTTATTTTAATGGTTAATTAAAACTTCAGGAAGAATTACTAGAGGATTCACTATTCAACTTAATTGGGTTAATTGGTAAAGTATAGAGAGATTTAAAAATACCATAATCTAAAAGATTAGATATATGCTATATTTTGGATTTTCTTTATAAAGAAAAGTTCTAAAATTCACTTTTCAAAAGAAGGTACACATTGGTTCTGTCTTAATGGGTAAAGATTATGCCTAAGAAGAGGTTTGTTGAATATTTAAACATAGTAGTTGAATCATTAAAAGGTTTAACTGATTTTGTGCTTATCTATGAACATTGCCACTGTATACATGATATGGTTAAAGAAATTGATGATAGTATTAGGAAGGGTGAACAATCTTCATCAAAATTTGCTTCTTCTAGCATTGTTTTTAACTTTGATCAACATTTGAGTGATGAAGAGGAATCTATAATGCTTAGTAGCTAAATTAATCGTTAAATTGATTATGCATAATTATTTTAGATTGTAGCTGCTAAACTTATTCCATTGCTTGGATAATTCTAATCACCTACTATAATATGGAATATGATTAATTATCTTACTAAATTATTAGAGAAAAACCTAGATTCACAACAAATTATAGTTGATTGCTTCAATACATTGAACTTAAACAATATCCTGTAACTATAATCAAGCTTAGTAGATGAAGCCATTATAGATATGCTAAAGAATTTATTCGCCTTTAAAACCTCTTCAAATGTTGTACTAGAAATGTGTATCTCAGTCATTGACTTAAAACTACAAAGGAAACCGGATTCATTGGTTTTAGGCTTTTGGTTATTTACGGTAAGAGCAGTCTCAAATGAAAACCCAAGCATAGGATAATTGAATAATCTCTTTTAGAAGTATTAAGGTTATAGTGATATAAAGAAGGATATCTTAATGATTGATTTCTTTAAGATAGTGTAAGAACAAGTTATGTTGAACTTCTTCGCTTCAAGAGAAAGCATTATTAGCTTAATGTAGTATTTGAATTAAAAATTCCTACTAGAGGTGGAAACTGAAAATTAATGGCATCTTTAGAATTAAAATAAGGAGAATATTAATGATGATGATGAGTGTTTAGTTGATCCTGCAAATATTTATGATAAGAAGCTGAATATATTGATGATAGCCCATTTACTCTTTTGGAAAGCTTAAAATGAAGCAGCTGAAAGTTTAGAGTTTATTGCTTAAAATTAGAAGGAGTTTATTTAGACTTTAATTAAGTACTTGATGGGATGTCAATAAAGCAAGAATATACCTTCATCTTCTAATTTCTTTACTTAATTGATTACATATTTAAATAGAGTTCTAATTGTACAGCCTAGTTTTATGTTGAATACTTGTTTGAGTGAACTGTTTTAGTAAACTTAGATCAGTTATGGAGATTTTGTACACAAGCTATTTTCAAAAATGGATAATCTAGTTTCTTAAGAAGCAAGAAAAATTAATTTAATAGCAATTTACTATTTACTTCCATTATTCTCAGTAGACCTAATAAATTAAATGTTTAATGAAGTTGGACGTTTGACATTTAGCCAACTAGATAGCTATCTGTATTTAAAACAAACTAATAGTTAGAGCAGATTTTATTCACCTTCTAAAATGTAGCCCCACCAATCGCATTTATTAAATGCTAAAGTAAGAGTTAATTAAACTGAGAAAGTAAGCCATAGAATTGAGCAATTGAAGAAAGAGGATACATTGTTGAACTTAGATATTGTTGAGCACTTCTGGTAAAAAATGGATGAACTAAAGAAAAATTTATAGCTTTAAAGCCTCGAACCACTGTCAAATTGTCTAAAAGACCAACGAGCTAGAGATATTTTTACTAACCTCACTTCAGGAAATTGCTTAATTTAACAAAATTAATGATTTAAAGTATTAGTATTAATATTTTTTCTTACTAAAAATAATATTTTTGGGGTTTTGG
>LASQ02007086.1:0-10225 GCA_001272955.2 Urostyla sp. PUJRC_G1 | reverse complement strand
AACCCCAAAACCCCATCTATTGATTAGATTATAAAGAAATATAATATTATTAATGAAATTAAGAACTTAGAAGACATTCAAAGACGCCATGGGCATATTGATTAAGTTTTTTCTAAATCAGCTGGATTTGTAATATTTAATCTATTTTAAACTATAGTTACCAGTGTTTTTGACGTTAAATTTGCATATTCTTTATTAAAATAATATGCTGTCTTTGTTCTTGTTTTATAATGTTAATTTGATTGTTTTTTATTTTATTTTTCAGATAAACTTTTATTTTCGTAGTTATTTCGTTTTTATATTCCGATATCTAATAAGTCTATGTTTGGTAATAATTGAAATTGATATTAAAGTTCTTCAAATTAATTTTGTTTTCGTTTTATTCTCTAAAGAGATAGCTTTTAAACTTTATGACGATAAGGAGAACTCTAATTACTATCATAATACTATCTGGGATTTAATTAAGTGGCATTTCCTATTCATCACTAATTTACTAAACTTTCATAATTTTATTTAATTCTATAATTAAATTATAGATCTAAGCTTTTAGTTTTCTGATGTAAAACATCAATAATTTTCTTCTATTTCTCAATAGAATTTAAAGCACTTTATCTCTATCCTGAATGAAAAAATTCATTTAATTTAATTCTCTTACTAATAGGTACAGAATCATAATTTATGACCTTAAGGAAATTGTTTCTTGACCCCAAAGATTAGTTCCTCAAATGATTAAACTGTTCTATTGATTATTTATTTGAATCATTTTGCCTAAATGTACTAACATTACTATTAAATTCATTTATATTTTAATTGACCTTAGCAAAATTTTTCCTCAAATCCATTTTATTTATAATTAAATTAAGTTAATTTAATGTAATTTTATTTTCATTATAAATATTTTTTAATATTTTGTCTTTCTTCTCTAATAACATCCCTTATTTCTCCTAAAACCTTCTTATAAAATACTACAACCTTATCATTTTAAACGTTATATTTCAGGTTTTTCTTTTCTTCAGGACTTAAAACAAAAGAGGTACTATCATTCGCCCATGAAGAATTAGTAATACTAGTATTCTAACTTAACATCTGTTTCTTTTTTGCACTATTCTTTCTTTATATTTATACATTCTAATTTCTTTTATTAGATTAATTTGGATTTTCCTTTTAAGATTCAATAGAACCATATAAGGATGATTTGTAGGGAGAAACTTTATCAATAGATTAATAATGATTAATGCTTTCTTTATTTTATTCCCATTTCAATATTCCTTTCTTCTAATTTGATTATTATTAGGAATTTATTGTAGGATTTGAAATCATATTGTTAGGTTTTATTTCAATTGATTGGAAGGGGTTTTAACTTGAAGCAATACTATTCTATTTGTTATTTTAATTGATTTTCTTTTATTCCTTAAAAATTTTAATATCATTGGAAAATTAAACTTTCTTTTAATCTTAGTATGGACTTCTACCATTCTTTGATGAGATTATTGAATATTTAGAGTCTGAGCCATTAGGAGAAAGTTATTTTGGATTTTCTTTGACTTAATAGTTATAAGTTTGCTTATTTATGGAATTATTAATTATTCTTGGTGATCTCAATTAAATATAGCCACTATTTTTAATACTTTATTAGCTATTATTTAAAGTTTGGGCTTTAGAATTTTTTTAAAATGTATAATTTGCTTCATTTTAGTCTAAATCACTATTATTTTGTCTACTTTAGAAACTATCGTCTACGGATTGGGATCTATTTTGGATATCAGGTAACATAGGTATATTAATATGTTTATGTTCTGTTTATTGCTTTTTTATTGAATTATTTTAATTAATTCTTGAAGATTAATTTTTAAATTATTTCTTATTAATAATCATATTTTATATATTTTAGTTAATTGCCTATTTATCTATTTTTCTTTCAGGTGTTGATGACCTCTAGGCAATTTTAGTTGCTATAAATTTCTAATCTCTTAACATTACAATTTTTCCACTAGTTTTATTCATATTTACTCCTTATTACATTGCAAAGTAAAATGGTCTTGTACATTTCTTAAAATCTATCAGTTTTAATGAATTATTAATGATTAAGGAGTCAACTATACTATCGATTGCATGAGAATTAAATTTAAATAGGTTATTAATAATCAAATACTAAAGAGTATTATTCTTTTCAAGCATATTTCTTAATGATCTTATAATATTAATCTCAATAATATTGTCTGAAATGTCTAAATATTTTAATTTTTTGTTTTCTAAAGCTATTACATCCAAAATCTAAATTAATCCCAGATGTGAAATTTAATTATTAGAAATATGTAGCTCCCTTAAATTCCCCTTTCTTTATAACAATTTTGCTAATAATTAGCCACCTTCATCACCAATATTATTAGAATTTATGTAGAAAGATTATAGCTTTTTATTATCAAACAATGATTCACATATTAATGATATTCCCTTACTTCCTATGTTGTTATTATTTAAGTTTAAAACCTTTAAAGTATTGTTACAAACTAATCCTTAACTTAAATATAATGATCCTTCTGTTTCTATATAATTGCTAGAAAGATTTAATTTCTAGATAAGTTAACTCTAACTCAAAAAAATGTTTATATTCTTAATATGCTCATCGCCTAGGCAGAGATCAATCAAACTTAATTCTATTAATCTAGTTTCTGGCAAATATTAAAACATCCTTTTCATATTATTAGGCGAAATTATACATCTTTATAGGAAGAGTGTTAACTTTAATTGAGATTTGCTTTTTGATAAATAGAGATCCAGAATGTTTTCAATAACTTTCTTTTTTAGTTAATACTTATTATCACTTATTTCGAGAGTTTTAAATTTTTTAAACTCACAAAGTATATCTAATATCTCACATATCCTTTAACTTGATATATTAGTATTCCATAAACCAAGATAAGTGACATTATTATTCAATTCTTCGTTTAATACCGATATAAGAGCCTAGCACCTTGAGGCAATATTTAACGAGAAGTCTTATACAATTAATTATTTCTTTTTTTTATTGTAAAACCTTTTTAAGAATTTATTTTTATGCTTCTCTAACCTCTATAAATTTTCAAATTGAGAGCTTTCCAAATCTTCTACAATCCTTGGTGATCTAATTTTCTTAATTTTAACTGACATTTAAATTTGAATTATAAGAATAAATAATAATCATTGATTTAAATTCTGAATAAAGAGACAAAAGAATAAATAAATAAATTTAATGAAATAAAATTTGTCAAATTCTTGCTGTTTAATAGTCTGTCTAAAAATATGTAGCAATTTCTTTTAAGCAATGCTCATCATCATTAAAGAAATTAATCTCAGAATTCTTTAAAACAGAACCACTTCTTTTTAGCATATTATTATTTGAGTCATAAATTGAACTTGATATTTCTTTCTTTACTGACATAGACCTACTAGAACTTGAGCTTTCACCACTCATTATTCTTTAAATTATATTTTTATCTTCTTAACGTATTTTATAGTGATCTATCATTGCTAGTATTTACTATTTAGTTTCTTCACTTAAATGAGCACTCATTTATGAACTAATTTTTCCTCTTTTTGAAAAAAAATCTCTGGCTGTCATTGCTGATTTAAATTTAGATTTTGAAGTAGGTGTATTTTGTAATTGCAATAATCTCTATGTTTAAGCACTTGATACTGTAGAATCTTCACCCTTCTTCATTTTATCTAATTTAAAATTGAATTTACTCTTTGTAGAATTAGATTATTTCAAGTTTTTCAAAACTTCACTTACACTGCCTGTACAATGTGAATTTTATTCTTAAACTAGTATTTTAACTGAATTCTCTGTTTTTCTAATAGTGGTTGGGAATATAATTTCACCTTCACGCTTTAATCTTTCTTTTCTTAAAGTTAAAGCTATTTATTCTGGTGTGATTTCTTATTTTTTAAATGTTCTTGTATTGAATTATTACAGTTTCTTTTCTTCTTCTTTTTCTTACTATTGAAAATAGTTTTCAATTAACTTTTACTTATACATCTATTTACCACTAGGCTAATGCATAGCTTATTTCCAGAGCCATAAAAGACTAGACTTGCTTTAAATAAACTTAGCATTTTTTTTAACTTTATTATTACCATTGTTTTTCTAATCATCCATAAGCTGCTTTTAATATTCATCATCAATACCTTTTTTAACTTTAAAAATTTTAGCAGTTTTTTCCTTTTATCTCTTTTTCCATTTATCATGTTTATCTATTTCTTTCTTTTCCATTTAATCTTTCTTTTACTTCTTACTTAATAATTGAGATAGTATTAAATTCTTATCCTTTTCTTAAATATCTGTTATATTCCTAATATATTCTAGTATTATTTCTCTTATTTCATCTGTTTTTGCATGATCATACAAATGGTTACCTAACTAAAAATTTTATTTAATTGAATTTTAATTTTACATTATCCTACCAATTAATATTGATTTTTCATCCTTTTAAAATCATTTTCATTCCTTCTACAAAATTATTCTAAGCTGCATACATAGCAGCAGTCATTCCATTTTTATCTTACAAATCTAATGAACAATTTCTGTTTGTTAAAATTGTTTCCAAAATTTCTTAATTTTATAGTTCACAGGCATACATTATTGCCGATTTATAATCTTTATCTTAATGATCTACTTTTATTCCTTCCTTTCTAATCAATCTTGTAACATTTTATATATCATTTTTTAAGACACATTTTATTAATATATTTTAACCTAAGCTATCACTAATTCCATATAAATTTGATTCGACTTAAGAACTAATTAAAAAGTTAAAAATTTCCCAATTTTCTAAAGAATAGGATAAAGTCAAAGGACTATCTTATGTCTAAATTTAATTAAAATATTTAATTTACATTAGAATCTTAAGAAGATATTGGAACACCTTTTTTAACTAAAGTTTTAAAGAGCCTAATCCAACCCTTCTAAATGCTCTCAAACATTAAACTAACACCTTTATTAAGTCTTAAGCCTAGATTACAACCACTTTCTACTAAGTAAGATAAAATATCTTCATTTTAGTTTTCTCTTGCATACTCTAAAACTGTCTTCTTGTAGACATCTTCAAAGTCCAGATAAGCTTATGCTTAATATAGTGTTTTAACAGCATTAAGATTATCTCTTATTATACAGTAAAATATTGGACTCCTATTAAATCTATCTAACAAATTTGAATTATATATTCCTGTTTAGATCAATCTCTCAATATATACTTCACTTGGAAGACTATACTATGCCGCAATATGCAATATATTTCCATAATTATTTGCATACTCAACATTTTTACTCAATTAATTAAATGAGTATTTAATTAAAGTGTCTAGGGCATTATATGAACTATACCTTACACTGTAATAAATGGCATCTCTTGTATACTATGTAAAAATGATATTTCTAAATAAAATACAAAGTCCTTTTAGTTAGGATTTAACCCTTTTTATATGAGATTTTTTATTCCTTAAATATTATTTAAACGGCAACATTCCATAAGTTCTGTTTTTCCACTCTATTTTTAATATTTTACAAATAAAGCGTTACTTTTGTTATATATCCTTCATTAGGATCTTCTTTATTTAATTGATCTTAATTTGAAGTAGATTTAATAACATCCTTCCAAACTATATAATAAAAATAAATAAAATTTACCTCTTGGCCTATAATATTTAATTTCACAATCTTCATGTGCAAAAAGACATATTTCTTTGTTAAAGCAAAATCCTAATTTCATTTATGATTTGCACATAGCTTAATTCTTTTTTTTGTTAAGTTCATTCTATTTTTATTTCTCTAAAATATTTTCAATATCCTTATTTTTTGTCATTGAATTATTTCAATTAAAGAATTCATCATTTACCCGAGAGATGCTTTCCTCTATCATTTTCTAAGTGTTGGAATCCAATTTAAAACTTCTAACTGACTTTGTTAATGTATGTTAGCCAACTTAGAATAATAGCATTTTTTATGCTTCTTATTCTTTTTCTTAAACTAGTAATTCTAATTTTTGTTATAGAAGCGCTGCATAATCCTTGCCCCTTTTTATTTATAAAGTCTATATTTATTATTTCTTTTATGGAAATTAAATTTCTTCCATGGATTATGATTTTCTCATTTTTAAATTTTATATTTGAAGGATAATTTTATTTTAATAATTAAATATGAGTCAAAATAAAAGTGTCAGGTTCTAAGATAGTGTCACTTAAAAAAATATAAATAATTATAGTACTAGATTAGAGCCAAAAGCTTAGAGAACTTTTGATGTAGAACTAAAATGTAAGAAATGCATATTTCATATTCATTAGAAAATAATTGTATAAATATTTTATCATCAACGACTTCTGATATTAAAGAGATGTTATAAAATGTGTAATCATTTACAGTACCACATTTTGAACATCTCGATAATACTTTATTGAATGATATAGAAAATAATGACATAAAACTAAATGAAAAGTAAATAAACTTAGTATAATATAATCAAATTGTATAGATCATCAATTTCAAATTGATAAACTGGCTGGAAGTTTATTTCATAGATTCTTCAAAAATATCCGAAACACTAATCAGTGGTATTAACAGTAGACAAACTTAAATAAGAGGCAATTATTAGTAAGACAAAAAAAGATTCTTTAAGAACTACAGAAAAATTAAGATAAAAGTCTAAACAAATAACTTTAGATGATTTTAGAACTAGTTGCGATGCTGTTGATAGCCAGCATTTCAAAAATATCGAAAATAATCTAAAAGAGTTAGAATTAATTAAATCACAGTTCACTGTATTAAAATGATCAGACTAATAGATAAGTTAGTGGTTTAATAAGTTCTTCTATACAAATAAAATGAGACCTCGTTCAGCAATTTAGAAAAAATTATCCTAAAGAAGCTCCTAAAGTAAAGGGTTTTAGAAACTTTATGAGACAACAAAAGTTAATAAGATTAGAAAAATATAGTAATAAATGTAACAATCAATTGATAGTTAAGATTCAAAATAGCAAGTCCTTTAATCTTTAAGAATAAATAGTAATGAGAAATCATATAGAGATCTTTTTAAAGTTACTAATTCATCCAAAGGAGGATTTTTAATAGTTAAAAATGATGAAAATGAAAATTTGAAAAGAAATTTTGTACAAATTTAAAATACTTAAAGAAGAGATAATTTGAGAAATAATATTAAGAAAATTCTAAATTATTAATAATAAAACTTAAGTAAATCAATTGATGGTACCTAAAGAAGAAGTCTAAATAACTTTATTGATTCATTTATTAAGCCTATTAGTCCTTTGTAAAATAAAAAATATAGATATGCTCGCTAGCATATTGAAATTAGTAATTAGGAAGATGAACTTTAATAAATTAAAGATAATTTTAAAACAGATGAAAAATAAAAGGCTTCAAAGAAAAGAATATTAGAAAAAGATATAAATAGTACAATAATAACTGATTTAAGAAATATGACATAAAAATAACCAAAATTATAAAGTAATTCAAAAAGAAATTATGAAAATTTAAAAATAAATTATTCATTAAATTCCTAATCCAGAGAGAATTAATATCAATCCTTAAATTTTTAAATTAATGTAAAAAGTAATAGAATAAAATAATGGAAGGAAGCAGTAGAAAAATAAATTAATTCAAGGAATAAATAAACAAGATTATTATAGGAATGATTTTTTAAAATATAATTAGAATTTATTTCATTGAACAAAAAAAAAATATTAAATTATTTAAATAATTTTAGAAATGAATAAAAATATTTCATAAACTTAACCTAACTCACCTAAAATAATGCCTTTTGTTATCAAAAGGAGAGATAATATTAATAATAGAGGACAACTAAATGAATCCTTAACTAATGATCTTAATTAATCTAAATAATCATTTTTAGATAATTTGAAGTAAATGGAATCCATGTAAGCAGATCGTGTTTCATAAATATAAAATGAAAAATCTGAAGTATTTAAAAAACATATATAATAAATGCCAACTATTAGAGTTTCATCTTAAGACGAAAAATTAATATCTCTAAAAAATATATTATCAAAGATTAAGCAACCTGAAAAAATAGATGCGGACATTAGAAAAGAGAATCTTTAATAAAAAAAGAATTTAAAAAAAAAATATTCAATGAATATAGAATAAAATAATTAAGAATATTCGTTTCTTCCAAACTTAAAACAAAATAACAAATAACCAACGTATAACTTATAAAAATAATTATATCAATTCAAAAATTTAAAAGAAATTAATGAAAATCTATAAAAAGCAATTGAAAAAATTAATATCGAATAAAAGTCTCCAAATAATAGCAGTGCTATGATATCTAAAAGATCTTCGATTTCAATAAACTAGAATAGATATTCTCTTGACTTAAAAAGAAATTAAGAAAATTTGTAAATAAGTAACTAAAAAAAGAGATTTTTGAGTAAAGACCTAAAAATGAATTATGACAAAGGTACATTCTTAAGATTTTATAAAATTAAAAAAGACTTAGAGAGTCAAAATTTATTATTCTAATAAATAAAATAACATTAGTAAAATAATAACAATTCTAAGAATAATTAATTCATTGAAAACTAATAAGACTTTTTTATAAGCACAAAATACATAACTAATGATAAAATTTTATGATTTATATAAGAAGGAATGCAATTAGTATAATTTGAGAATTAATGCTATATATTTGGTGGTAAAACTTCTCTTGATGAAGTTAGCTTAATTAAAGTAAAAGAAAATTATGTTACTGAGTAATTAGATTTTTCACTAGTGAATAACTCAAAGTCTAAAGTACTAAATAGATATAACTCAATTGTATAAACTAATAATGGCAGAATAATTATATTAAGTGGCGAATATGGTGAATCTAAAAGTGGGACACATCTAAGAAATTTACTAGGTGATTTGTTATTTTATAATCCATTTTCCTTAGAATATGATATTATAACATTTTAGAAACCAATAAATAAGCTATGAGCAGCTTGTTCATGTGTACTCAATAATGTTTTGTATTATTATGGAGGATTTTCAGATTATGGTGAAATAAAAAGTGATTTTGTAAAACTTGACCTATAATAAGCATATGCACAGTATTTTTGGGAAAAATTAGATATTCAGGTTACATCTTAATAGCATTAATTGCCAAAGGTAGCATATAGTTAAATGTCTTTGGTTTTTTATCAAGAGAAACTTGAGAGGATTAATAAGTTTGGCCTAGGAGAAACTTTTGAAGAAATTAATTGGGAATTTGCTGAAAACTATATTCTAATGGAAGGCATATATATCTTCGGTGGAATTAATATCAATTCCTAAGCAACAAATGATCTCTTTGTATTACAATATGAAAAAAATAGAACATTTAAAAGTACTAAATTAAGTCCTTAAGGGAAAGTACCTCCACCAAGATATATGCATAGCATGTCTTATTACTAGAAATCTAATATTTTAATTGTTACAGGAGGCAGAAATGATGCAAAAAATATAATTTACGGTGATATCTTTGTTCTAAATTTGGATAAACTTGTCTGGAATGAAGTTACTTATTGTAATACTAGACCTGTTCCTAGATTTAATTGTTGCAGCTTTATATAAGGAACAAAATTATATATTTTAGGAGGGCAGAATAATAAATTTTAGATAGAAAAATCTTATGAAATTATTGAATTAGATTAAGAACTTAACTTTTAAAACTATGCTAACAAATATTTCTTAAAGAAAATGGCTGTATTTATTAGAGCTAATTTTGAACAACGAGCCAAAGAGTCTTAAAAAGATGAAAGTCAATTATTAATGGATAGTTCACCTAGAATTTAAAACTTGAAGAAAAATTATAATCGATAATAAATTTTAACAAATATGCTTTAAGAAGCTACATAGAAAGCTAAAAACTCTGAAAAATAATGCAATACTTTTACTCAAATGTAAGAAAATAAATTAGCGAATTTTAATAAATTCTAAACAATCAAGCATGATGAATTCAAAGATTAAGAATAGAAGCATTAAGTAAATGAAGAAATAATAAATAATAAGGATAGTTTTAGAATTACTGACAGTAAACTTAAAAGATTATTACTTGAAAAAGCAAAACATAATTATGAAGAAAGGAAAATTTTCACATAAAATGCTTTATTAAGGCTAAATACTATAAAATGATTTTTTAATTTCTTTAATATGTCATTTGCTCTTAATTTCCATTATTAGGGGTTTTGGGGTTTT
>LASQ02007053.1:0-11671 GCA_001272955.2 Urostyla sp. PUJRC_G1 | reverse complement strand
AACCCCAAAACCCCTAATATTTTAATTAATGATAAAAAAAATTAGAATTATAATAGGAAAATTATAAGAAAAAAAATGGGTTATGTTCTATCGAAGATATGGAAGAAAATCGTAGGCAAGGACCAAGAGTACAAAATAATTATAGTGGGCTTACATAATGCAGGCAAGACCACAATCCTCTACAAGCTCGCACTCGATGAAGTTATAGTCACTCAGCCTACAATAGGAAGCAATGTGGAGGAACTGCAGCATAAGAACGTGCGATTGCAAGTGTGGGACCTGGGAGGATAGGAGAGCCTTCGTTCATCCTGGGATGCCTACTACTAAAACACAGCAGCAGTTGTCTATGTGATTGATGCATCGGACGATTCATAAGCTTTAGTTTCCAAGATGGAGTTCTTCAACCTTCTCATTCATAATGATCTTTAGGGAGCCTCAATACTCGTTTTTGCTAATAAGATGGATTTGCCTTCTTCTAAATCTGTAGCAGAAATTACTGACCTTTTCTCCTTGCATGAAATCAAATAGCATGATTGGCTCATTTAACCATGTTGTGCTATTACTGGAGAAGGCTTAAGTGATGGACTTGATTGGCTGACGCAAAAAATTCTTCAAAGAAATAAACACCATTCATAAACTTAGTCAAATGGTAGTTTCTCAGCATATGACATGGGCAAGCATATAACTAGGTTGCCAGATCATGAAGGTAAAGCCAAGTTAACTGACTTAACAATGAGTGAGGAAGAAATGAGGTCAAAAAGGCGATTTTAGAATATTTAGGAGGAGGAGAAAGTATGAATCTTCCTTTGCATAAAGAAATGTTTATATAAATAGGAATTATTATTTAGAAAAAGCTTTAACTTTTAATATAAAATAAAAATTTACATTAAAATGGCAACAGTAGTAGCTCCATCGAGTCATCATTCTTATATAGAGTAATTTGAATTATGTTCATTCATAAATTTTTAGCAAGAGATCAAATAGCGTTAATTTTGATTATACACGTACAGCTGGGAAAGCGATTTTACTAAATTAAAAAGTGATTTATTTAAATATTAAGGAAAAATATAGTTTGATCCCATAAAACATTAACCACCTCGAATTGATTCCTTCGGATGGAATAAGGATACTAATAAGTAGTCATATACGGATGAGTAATAAAACATTTTGGCGAAGAATGTACGAATTCCAGCCTGGTGGAATAAACCAGGTGTAAATGACGAAGAGCGTTAAACAAAAACTAAGCTAGAGGAACAGAGAAGGAAAGATAAAATACCTCACATAAGTTATGATTTGGATGGAGATGGATTAATTGGAGGGAGGGACTATGTAATTGCGAAGCACTTCGACAAGGACCAAGATGGCAAGTTGAACAAAGAAGAGCGAGAAAATGCTCTGGAGGCAGTTAAAAGTGTAAATATAAGAATATTATATTATTTAGGGGTTTGAAAACAAATTTATATGGAATGTTGAGGCCTCAGGTAGTGGAAGACCCTATCGACTTCTACAAAAGAGAGGTGCCTTTGTGGATGCAGAAGATTTTCTTCCAGTTAGATAAACTTATCCTATGCACCCAGATTCTTTAAAATAGCCTGCAAATAAAGATAAAAATGAACTTCTATAAACAAGGAAAAGAGAATATTTGTAAAAATTTTAATTATCTAATAAGTAATTTAGAACAGCCATCGATGATTAAAAGAAACGCTGGGAAACCTCCCATCCTCCTTGTATTGAGATGGCTTATAAGAAATCAGAGTTCCTTATTCCAAACCCTTAATACACTTCCATTAACTAAAAAAAGGATGAGTAAGTTTTATTATCATTTCTTATTTTTAAGAAAATATATCTAAAATCTTATAGATAACTAAGAAATGCAAGAATAAAAGCTGGATTAACTGAAACAGAACAATAGATTAAGAATCATATTGGCAAGGAACCAACACTTAAATACGTAGAAGTCCCTCCTATTAATACAAAAGCAAAATTAGACTAAATAAGACATGATGAAATGCTTAATGAATTAAAAACATATGAAAAGAATATTGGCAGTTATAAAGATATGAAAGAAAGATTACAGGAAAGAGAAAATTGTTTCCTAAGATTAGGTTATAAAGGAGAATCTTCAATTTATAGATCTAAAAAAATCATAGATGAAGAAAGAAAAACCCAAATGGTTGATAATATGACAACGAAATTTGGCAATGTTACGGTAGGTATTCATGGATAAGAACTCCCTAAATTCAATGATGCCTAATAAACTAAAGAATGGTGGAAATTCTCTAAAACTTATAATGGTAATACTGGTGGTAAATCAGCACTTGAAATGAAAGAAAATTAAAAATACTGGGCCAAAAATGATGAAATAAAACTATCAGACGTAAGAGAAGGTGAAGCTCCAGTAGATAAATTCAAGTAGGAATATCATGAAAGACAATATAAGAATTCAGTAGCTACCAAAGTGCAAACTATTAATCACTGGCAAGATTTGTCAAAATCTGCAAAGTCTCTCGAATTTAAAGCTGGCCATGTTAAGTAAGCCAAATGGACTGAATAAGAAAAATTCTAAAGATGTGTTGGAGAGGAAAGGCTATTTGATAAGATTATTAAGAATGCACATGACTATGAATAGAATTTAGAAAGAACTGAAAAGGAGAGAGAAGCTTAAAAGACCAAGTAAATGCAAAAGATAAATCCATTAAAGTATTAATAATTAGAAGCTAATGAAACTAGCAGGATAACAAATACTAAGTAGACTGATCATGATGTAAGCACTTTTATAAACAAGAATTAAGATAAATAAGGTGGAAAATTTATTAATGAATCTAGTCCAAATAATATTATTCCAAAGTAATAATAGTAAAATACTACAGGAATTTAACAGCAAACATTAAATATGTCTTTTGTTGGCAAATCAACCTTATTTTCAAGAGTTGCTATGAGCCCTCCAGCTAATGAGAAGCTCTAAAAATCGCAAGTTAATTAAACAATAGGAAAACCATCTAAATAGGATTTATCTACATAAGCAAACTCTTAAGTTGCAGGAAATAATACAACAAATAATCAAACTTCAATCATGAACAACACCTCTGTGTTAAGATAATCAATGAGCTCGTTTAGAGATGTCATTCAAAAGGGTGTTCTTTCAGGTATAGGAGTCCTTAAAAAGTGAAAATCTTCATTTTAATAAAATCTAAAATTTATTCAAATTTATAAAAAATATTTAAGATGGAAGCAAACTTAACCAATTTTTCAAACTCAACAGATTATGAATACTAAAATTTCACTTTCAAAGAAGAAGTGATATTTGATTTAACTTAATCGGTATTCCCATACCTTTAACTAGTCCTTGTAATTCAAATTCTACTCACTATCTTTGAATTATGGATATCTAAGAGACAGCTCAATAAGTTCTATGAGACTGAAAGACCAGAAGCTATCAAAGGAATTGTAAAAGAAGAAGATTTCTAAAAAGCCTAGAATCATAAGAGAGAATGCTTATAATTCGAACTACTAGAAGAAGTATCAAATACATCTGAAGATTTGATATTATGGGCTCTTAAAGTTCATCCTTGGCTTTGGTTCTAATGTGAGCTCATTATCAATTGCATGGGATATGGAGAAAGTATAGATAAAGATATTTTCTAAGGTATGGTCTACTTAGGAATCTTAATGGTGTACTCAAAGATTAGAAATACACCCTTCACACTATACTCTACATTTGTTATCAAGGAAAGATACGGATTCAATAAATAGACAATAGGATTATTTATTAAGGACTAAATAAAGGTGGTATTGTTAACAATCGTATTAGGATTTCCCATTGGCTATATTATATTGAAGGTTATTCAATTAGGAGGTGAGCATTTCTATATATACTTATTCTTTGTATATGTTGCCATTTTATTACTCTTTATTAATATTCTTCCCAACTATATAATGCCATTATTTAATAAGTATACTGACTTAGAAGATGGATCTCTCAAGACAAAAATATAAGATCTTGCTAAAAGACTTAAATTCCCTTTAACTAAAATATTTGTTGTTGATGAATCACTACGTTCATCTCACTCTAATGCATATTTCTATGGCTTTGGCAGAGATAAAAGAATTGTTCTTTATGACACACTTATTAAGTAGCATCCAGAGGATGAAATAGTGGCCATTGTTGGCCATGAATTAGGTCATTGGTATTATAGCCATAATATTTAGAATATTTTTGTGGCTTTGACTAATGCATTTATCTTCTTCTTCACATTATCATATGTTTTGACTAATTCAGATGTATTTATAAGCTTTGGTTTCAATAAGTAATCAAACTTTGTTGCATTTTTATTGTTCCTCAAAATCTGGTCACCACTAGGATTTTTTGTGCAAGTATTTATGAATACTTATACTAGAGGACTTGAATTCTAAGCAGATTAATTTTCTAAAAAGAATGATATGGGATATGATTTATGTAAGGGTTTAATTAGAATTCATGTAAAAAATGCCTCAAATTTGAATCCAGATCCTCTCTTTGCTTAGATTAAATTCAATCATCCTGAATTAGTTGAAAGACTTAATGCATTAGCATATAATGGAGATCCTATTGAAGATTATGAGTTGCCTAATAAGGAAGAAAAAATAGAAAATAATGATAATGCAGAATCTAAAGAAATAAAGGAAGAGATTAAAATTAATGAAGATTGAGACTCAAGAATGAGATATTAATTAATTTCTTTAAGTATTTTTTATCAAAGAAATTAAGATTAACTCTATGGTGGTTTATAACTTCCTTTTCTATGATGAGAATATTTTGAATGTATGGACTTATTATCATCCACTGATAAGAAATTATCATCCATTTCATATGTTTAAGTAGAAGAATTTTAATAATCTTTTAATTAGATTTGGTTGTGTAAGTTTAGTAATGTTTATTATATCTAATATATTCTTTCATCTTTTGATAACATATCTACTTAATCTTATTTCTATATTACTTTAATTAATAAATTAATTTACATGAACAATTTCTAAGTAGGCTATTCTCGTTTTTAATTCTTCAATATCATTTCTCAATAATTAATTCTTTTATTTATAATAACTAATTTCTCCTTCCCAAGGATTATGCTTTTTTAAACTCATTAAAAATCTTTAAGCATTAACTAAAACAGCTATTTAATCTTTTCTCATACTAAAGTTAATTACTAAAATATTATTACTTTCTATATTCATCCATAAATTTTAAATTGTCTTCTATAATATCTGGATCTATGCTCTCAATTTCTTTCTTTATTTGCTCTGAGCATCGAATTTAATCCCAATTATGTAGTATAGCCCTTGTTTCTTTCTCAAATACTCGTTTATCAATATTTTCAGTATAGTTTTAGTTCTCTTAATTATAGAACTCCCCAATAATTTGTAAGATAACATCTTTATGATTTTATAAATTTTCTTCTGTTATATCTTTGTTTTCTAAAACTTATTTTATTGAACCTCTTGGGTTTGATTTAAACTTATATAGTAGAAAATCTCATTCCTACTTAACTTCATCTTTTAACTCTTTTAGTCTTTAAATTATAGAAATCCACCTTTTTTCATTGCATTCAAAATATTCTTTTATTACTTTAGTTAATAAATAACCTTAATCTTTATCTTTTTAGGTTAGAGCTCTTATAAGTTCTTATAATATTCTATAATATTATAATTTTCAATTTTTTACATAAAATATAGCACTTATTTTTAATGTATTATACCCTATTCTTTAAAGAAGAGGTTGTTAACATTTATATCATTATAAGTATTATTTAACTTCATTTTAAAATAGTCATAAAATACAGGCTTTTATGAAAAATGTCTTTTAAATGTAGGAGATTTGCTAAATTCTTTTATTTTTTTTGTATCCATTTAATCTAAAAAATTGTATTAGAAAAAATTTTTACCAAACTTTTTAATATTTTATTTTATATTATAAATTTAACTTAATTCTGCTTCTTCTTATAAAATATCTTTAATTTAATCATATGAATTTTTTGACATAAAAACACCTTTAGAATATTTATCTATTGAAAACTCTTATTATATTTTCTATATAAAATTTGATATTAAATATTATTTACGGGGTCTATTAGCTCTTCAATTTTTAAATCTCCTTATAGTATTTCATCAATAAAAGCTTAATATAATTTTTTATCTGTTTTATTATTTGTGTTTTCTATTATTGAATGCATGCAATCTTTATAAAATTCTTCCTTGTTTTATGATTTCTCAAAGATATTAGCTTTTTCTTTTAAATATCTACTTATTAATATATTTTTGAAGTTTCTTTTTAATCTCTTGAAATCACTTTGATTAATATAACTAGGAAAGTTCCAAGATACTTATTCTTTAGATGTATCCAGATATGATATAAGAGGATTTTCTTATTACTACTTTATATCCGAATTTCGAGTGATATTTAATAATTTTTAAGAAATTTATGAAATATTTTGCTATTATCTCTCAGTTTTAGCTCCCTCTGTCATATAATAAAATTCAACATCTTCAATTTTTTGGTATTGTTTTTAAAAAAATGACTAACTATCTTATACTCCTTTAATTTATTCAACTTGCTCTTATTCTTAATTTAGTAATTTATCAATGATAGCTTTAGCTTTTATATTATGTTGTTATATTTTCTTATCTAAAGAAAATCTAGGACTTTTAAATTTGATATTTAATTTTTGTAAAGAATTATTAGATCGAAGAGTCTTAATATTTTCAACAAGATCCTTACTAGAAGGCGACATTAAATTTTTATACAAAGTTGCAAATTTATCCTTACTCATAAATTATTTTAATTGCTAGTCTGGTAGCTTTATGTTTAATTTAGGCTTTAATTTATGAATATCTTAGTTAATTTTGCTATTACTTTAAGTATTAATTAAAGGCAATGATTAAGGAGAACTAATTGAAAATGATTTCAGTTTAATTGCTTTAAAATTAGAAGTAGTTATTTATTTTATATTAATTAAAGGGTTTTCCTCAATTAATAATTTGACACTTTGGTTTTTTTACATTTTATTTTCCATTAATAAAGTTTTTAAATTTTAATAATATTTGTAAAAATAATAAACTTCTTATATATTTAAATCAATAATTCTTAAAACAAGCCTTTTTATCATTACTCTTAACAAATATCTTCTTATCGGTAGCAAGTGATCCATTAATAGCATTAATACTCTTTGTCATTTAATTTTGATCACATTACGATATTCTGCAATGTTATTCAGGAGTAATCGAAGACTAATTTGTATTGTGCTCAATAGTCCTCTATTGCTATTGCAATTATTAAATTTATTACCTCTAATACTTTGAGGTAGCCTGATTATTTGGGCTCTTACTGAATTAATTAATTGGCGACTTATTAAAAAATTGTTATGATTATGTCATTTATGATAATTGTTGTTTAATTGGTGTTGTGGTGGACTTTTTACATATACTTGTAATTGATTAGCCTACTTTATCTTATTTCATCATATCCTGCAATATTTTGTCCGATTTTAAGCTCACTTCCTAGTTTATATCATATTTGCTTTAGGCTGCTTCATTTAATATTGGAGCTTGATTGGTGAAATTATCTAATTTGCTAAGGCAATTCTTTGATAGTACTTTTTATTTAAGTGTGACCTATGATTGCATTTGCTGAGCTTCACGTGGGGTTGTGAATGTTTCAAATTTCTATACCTTCGATATTTGATATTTCGATATCTTTCCCTAGTTTCTTTATTAAGATGGTTGCTTATTTTGGATCATCATGTCATCTAATAAAGAGGAAGATTATTTCTTCATATGCTAACTGGGCGTATTATTCTCTTATTTACGATGTGCACATGCCGTGCATTCCTTCTTAGCACTTCTATCTCCACTCATTACAGCAAGCCTCTTTTGATGACTATGTTGATTTGTTTTGTCTGCGAAGCATGAGGTATTTTCATAAAGTGCTGCAGTGGAGTCATGTGGTGATTGGAGCTTCTAACAAGATGAGGAAGTGTACTAAGAAACTGTCTTTCTCAATTTTTCCATCGAACTGGTGCATCCTTAGTTTGTATTATGTGCACTGTCGCTTAAATCAACAATTAACCTTTAGAAATACTCGCTAGATTTCTTTTAGTTGCAAATATAGGGAGATGATTCTGTGTATGGGCGCGATTGACTAATATCTTCTAGTTCATCTTGCCCCCTTAGTTATTCGTATAAATCATCTTCCCCGTCAATTCTTTACTAGTTTTCATCATCATCCAACTTCGAAAACATATTTGGAGATGGAATATCGAACTCTTCCTCTTCTTCTTTATTCTGTTAATTATGATGCGAGGAGGAATCTGAATTGGCTTGGTCATATCTTACACTGGATTGCCGTTTTGATTATTATAATTGCTAAATTTGAATTTGCTTCTTTTTTAGGTTTACCATATCTTTCATTATATGGAAATTATTCAATTATTTATCCTTAGGCTTCTGGGTGTCGATAAATGAATCACAATACTCAGGAAAGTAGTATTCAATTCTCAAAAATTTCTTAAACTACTAAGATTCTTTTATTGCTGGAATTAAGGCTAAGTCTTGCAAGTATTGTTGTAAAATCTTCCTTCGATCTTCTATTAATGTTGAGGAGCCTCCACTACCTGCTACAGTTGAAAATGATTTCAAACCTGGCAATTTACGCTCTTAAAGACATTTCTAGTTAAATTAGTAGGAAGATTATGGGAACTTGATATTAGGGTATTGATTAATTAATTCTTCATGAAGAGTACAGAATGCTTTGTATTTCTATTAAACAGTCCATGATTTACCATTAAAGTTAACCTAAACTACATACTCTGTGTAATTTCTATTATCTGTGGGGTCTTCACAGATCAATGTTTATGAGATGCTTAAACTAATTGGTAATTGGAAGAAGTGTGATCTATGATAATATCTATTATCTTTATTGCATGTTTTTACATGCTATATGAATACCTCAGATGTGTAGAAAACTTAACAGAATTTACATTGGACTGACTAAGAATGTTTAAAGACTTTTTAATACGTTTTTGCGGAGGTTAGTTTATCTTAAAGTTGGGCATTCTTTGTTTAAATTTATTGAAGTGTATCTGAAAGTGATTTATTTATTTAGACTAGTTTTTATTGCTCTTGTAATTGCTAGTTTAGAATGAATTAATCCTATTGTTAGGAATTATTCTTATTGATGGCTTAGATAACTAATTCATGCATATTTTTGTTTTGATCTATTTAATTTTAGGCAAATTGAAGTTAATCCTATAAGAATTATTTTTCTTATTCCCATTATATTTGTTTTTGATTTTAAACAGATTATTCTGATTGTCTAATTTCTTATAGTTTTTGCTCATAGAATGTTTTTAATGAATCTGAATCCTTTTTTCTTTGATCCTCAATATGCTTCAATTGCTATTCACTGTATTTGTGCTACTCTGACGATGATTGATATTTTTCGACAATAGCTCTATTTTCACCAGTCAGCTCATCAATTCTCTTTTATAATTGGATATTTTCCTTTTCTAGGAATCCTTATTTTTATTACATTAATGCCACATCTTTTTCGTAAGAGTTTGTATATTTAACTGAATTTTCTTCTAGGAGTTTACACCTCGCAGATAATTCTGAAATTTATTCTTTTGATTTAGAATCTATTTCATCCTTGGCCTTTTATAGATAAGAGACCTTTTCTTGTAATTATACTTAAACTTTAGATGATTCCGTCTCAAGAATTCTATATTTTTCCTCAACGAATTTATGCTAACCTTTCACTTATTGTAATTCTTATTAGGAGTCATAATACTTATTCATTAATTATTTCCTTTCTTCTTCCCATTCTATTTTTTTAGATTATTATTCCTTTTCAATGTAATTATACCTTTCTTAAAGAGTTCTTAATTGATTATTTAATAGTTAAGCTTGCTTTGCTTAAATACTTTCAAAGCCCTTAAATTATAGCTGTTCTATTATATCTTTAATAACTAGATCTTTATTCTTGTATTCTATGTCTTCTGTTACTAGTTTGTATTATATTTTCATCTATGAAATATCAGTTTATAATTCTTAAAGGTTATCGTATTGATCTTATTTTATTTTTTTAATAATTTCATCTCCTTCCTTCTAGATTCGTTTTTTACAGTCTGCTTCATAGAATTCCTCACATTTCTTTTTAAGATCTGTATAGATTATAACAATTTCGTCTTTTAATTTCTTTTCAAAATTTTCTTTTCCTTCACCCATAGCTTTATCATTAAAATGTGCTTCACATTCTTCGATACATTATTTGTAAGCAGTTTTAACTTATGAAAAATTGAGACAAGTTGTTTTTGAAGTAAATACTGATTTCTATAAGTTACCTTTAAATTGTAAAAGAGCTTCTTAATAAGCTCTTTGGCATTCATTTTAACAGAGATAAGTCCATGCAGATTCAATGCATGGAACTGATCCTTAATTTATAGCAACGGTATAGGCTTGGCATAGCTCAACCAACATCTCACCTGAAAGTGCTTTACCATTTAGGCGCTTACATCTGACTCGTTTAAAAATTCTTGATCTTAATTAAAGCATTTGATCAAGAAATTCTTTCCTTAATAATTCATCATCAATTTATTAAAGAGATTAAAGATCTTTTTCTTATTCTGTTGGGCGGACCATTGTATAACAGTCTCTATCTTAAAAGAATTGTAAAATGAGGCGACGGATTCTATTCTTCTTTTCAATTGCTTCTGATGATCCTTTTTATTCTCTAAGGGCATTTTCTAGATACTCTTTAGAGTTAATTTCTTGGCCAAATTAATCTTATAACCTGAGAGCAAAATCTCTAACAACCCATAAAAATGAAGGAAAATATTGAGACACTTCATCTGATTCATCCATAGAGGAACCTTAAATTCTGCTACTTTTAACTTACAGCTATTTTGATAAATTGACTATTAAAGAGAGATTTTATAATGCATTTTCATCGATTGTTCCCATAGAGTTGTATATAAAATAGGAACTTATTAATAGAGCTAACAAAAATATTCTTGTATCATGATTTTGATCTTCATTAAATGCACCAATTCCTTCACTATCAACAATAAATACTTTTATTGGACCATCTTTGCTTTCTACTTCAATAGGCTTACTCCAAATCCATAATCCCTAAATATTAGTTTAAGTTAAAATTTTACTTTTGTGCATGGGTTTATTGTAGGTCCCACACCGAAGCCCCTATTTTGCCTCATTTAGAGCAAAATACGATTGAGAAGGAAAGATTTTCCTGTACGATATTTCCCTGCTACTGCAATGATACCAACTTTTGTTTTAATAGAAGAGAGAAGTTACCTAGCTTCTGGACTTACTTAAAAACCTAAAGATAATAATGTAAAAATCATTAATTTAAAACCAATATTAAAAAAGAAAATGTAAGTAAATCAGATGTTTATAATATACCTTCTTTCTAGTCATAGGTTATAAAATTGAGTGCTCTTTCTTCTAGTTCTAATGGATGGGGCTCACTCTTAAATTCTAATTCATCCATTGATGATAATTCTGGCAAAATATTTGAATTTTGCTCCATTTGTTCTCCAATTGTTTCCATAATCAAATAATATTTAAAATTTAAATGATAACCTCTTTTACTAATCAATAAATTTTAAATTATGGGGTTTTG
>LASQ02007023.1:0-10085 GCA_001272955.2 Urostyla sp. PUJRC_G1 | reverse complement strand
CCCCAAAACCCCTTATAATTTTTTCAATAGAATATTAGTACTTTGAGGAGATATTATTAATGAAATTAAAAAGCTTCAGAGAATGTCTAAATTAGTTGGTTACCTATTTATAAATATCATTTTGTTAATTAAATTTGGCTGTATAAATCTTTAACATGTGCTATCCTTTTTTATTATTTCAGCAGAAGATTCTTATTTTTAGAGTGATAACTTGATAGAAGAACTGATCTTCTTTAACAATTAATTTCCATTTTTAGGGGTAATTCTAGTTGTTAAGCTTTCAAATTTATTGATTGGTTACAATTTTTTAAGATTTTCTAAATTCAATTTCTTTATAATAGATGGTTCTCTTTCTTGTTTTTTAAAGTAATTAAAATTCAATCGCTTCTTTGAAATGAGTTTATTACTATTTTCTTTTATGCTTTTAATCATATCATCTTACTTATTAAGAATTTTGTTTATATCTTTACCAAATATATCTGAAAATACACTGCTAACAGCTCTATGTGTTTTATGACAATGGGAAGTTTAAGGTCGGGATAATTTGTTTTGAGAATTTGAGTTTTATTTGAGCTTTTTCATCCTTTACAGATGGATTGTATTAGGATGCTCACCAAATCTTTTTTAACTCATAACTCGCACCATTTCCTTTGGTTTCTTTTTGCTGGATTGATTCAAATTTTTCATCTAGATAAACTTCTTCTTGTCTAATTTTTTTTCCTTTATGGCAAATTAAGATATATCTTCAGTATCAGAAGATTTTGAAGAATAAAGTTATACTTTTTTAAGAATAGGAGAATATCTTCCTTTTATTTTTTATTCCAATGAGGCTTTTCTATTTATATAGCATGGAGAAAGAGGTTGTCTAATACTAATTTTTCTTAATGAATTGGATCTCTTTCTTTCAATATCAGTCAAGCCATCAGAAAGAGACTTATTAAGTAGAATTTAGTTTTTAAATCTTTCCTTACTTTCATTAATATTCGGAATCAACTTCATCCATTCCTCAGGTAAGGCATTACATTAAAAATAGTCTGAAGGAGGTATATACACTCCTTTAATTTTATTATGCATAGCAACTTTTATTTATTTCATATCAGTTAATTCTTTACTTTAATCATACATTATAGCACACTTTATGTAACCTACATAATGTTCAAACACAACTAGCTTATAAAATTGTTTTTAGTTAACATATGGAGACTTAAAGTCAGTTAAACTTAAATTCGAAAAAGCTACCACTCTCTGAGTTCTAGGTTCTCTAAAATTTATAGTTAATTAAGGATATTCGTCTAATAATTTATTCTAAATTGAAGGGTTCTCAATAAAGAAGTGAAATAAACTTAAATGATTGATAGGTATCATATCAACATTATTCTTAAAGGATGTTTTTTAGTTTAGCTTAGTTTTTAAATCCTTATTCAAGAAGGAATACTCAATAATAAGATCATTTTCATAAACTTTCTTGGGTAAAGGCTTAATTTCTTCCAATTAATAAATAACAAGCAAAAGTTTACAACAATACATCTTAGGTAAAGCAAGCACAGGTTTTTATAATAATGCTTGCTAAGATGGCTACTAACTATAATTTTTCTCTAAGATATAATCAATCATCTTTCCTGCATCGATATCAATTCTTTAATCAGTATTTAAAGCGTCAGTATCATAAGATTTCATCTTAATTCCAAAAACTTTAGCAAAATTTATATGAGCAAATTTAAGATGCTACATCTAAGTGTGTAACCTATAGCATATTTTACAAACCAAAAATGTTTAATAAAGTTGAAATAAATCATATTTCTAAGTTTCATCAATATCAAGCCATTTATATTAAAACCCTAAATCTTTAATATATCTTTGAGTATTCACAATCTATTTTAAACTTAATTTATGTTATAGTTCATCAAGAGAATAGCCTAATTAGCAAAACTTGCAATTTCTCTGTTTGCCAAATATGTCTTTCAATTATTCTTGTTTCTCTATCTCTTTTTAAGAACTGATGGTCAATGCTCTACCAAAATCAGGGGTTGTCTTGTAAAATGCAAAATTAGCAGGATTCTTATAGGATTTTAGAACAAATGATTTTACTTGCAAGAACCACCATATACCTCCTTCATCCTTAATAAAATCACACACTAGTTCCTCTATGTGTAAACCAACTTCCATTTCCAAATACTAGACTAATGAATTAGTTTAATCTATAGCTTCAGAATAGTTTCCATTTCCTTTTGCTTCAATTATACTACATTAATCAGGTCTAGCAATATTAGTTATATACTTTTAATAAGGATCTTAAATCTTCTCATCCTTATATTAATTCTTATTTGTGATAATGTAACACATAGGTGATTTTTAATATCTCCAATGTGCTCTACAAATAAAAGCGTTACCACCTTTAAATTTAACAAACCTTTATACAGCTTAAAGATCCCCTGCCTTCTACTTATTAGTTAACTTTATAGCCAATTCCTTTGTACTTAATAAATTCACTTATGTATGTGGCATCTTCGATTTTTCATCCATCTCAGAGAATTTTATAATAGTTGATAGTTCATTTAAATTGTATGGATTTCCTAGCTTAGTTAAAATATTCTTTTCTTAAAATTGAGTGGTTCTATGTACATGTCCTTCGAAATCTGAGTAGATCCAAAATGGCTCTCCTTCTTCATAAACTACTGTGTCAGGGACCCATAGCTTTAAAATGTTGAATTTGTTTTCAGGTTCATTAATCTTACGTGCCAGAAATTTATAGAAGTAAATGCCTGGCTGAATTTGCTCATTTGATGATCTAAATTTAGGGTCTTCAGTTCATACTTTAAATAGTAATTCTTATAGTTTCCTATATTTTTATGATTTTATTAAACTAATACTTTGCTTCATATTTTTGTCTATCTGTTTGTGGATTTTTTTTCATATTTTTAATTTATTTGAAATAATTATAAATTATTGTACTTTTAACAAAAATTTATTTTTTCATTAATTTCTTATCATTATAAATTTATCTAAGACACGTCTCATATAGTTATAATTTAATGCTAAACTTTGAAAAATCTACCCTATCTTTGGGCCAAATTCCTGAGAATTTACTAACATCTCTCAAATTATATTATGAAGAGATCAATTAACACCTAAGAGATAAATACGATCCCCTTATTCTTCTTCTCTCATGCATTTTGTTTATGGTTGGTTTAAAACTTTTGTTTTCATTTTTGAATTTTTGGTCTCATTTTTCCAACCATTTACTAAGAAATATCAAAAAGAGTGTTTTTAATGCCTTAATATCTACACCTTGTTCTAGAATCTTGTTGAATAGGATGGGATCAAAACTTAAAAACATGTTTGAAACAGAATTTTAGAAAAAGAGAATGAATACAATTAAAGAATTGCCAGAAGTTGGCATGGAAGACTCAGAAATAGTCAAAAAAGTAATTAAAGGTCACAAATAGTAATCAAAATGCTACATTGATGGGAACATGTCAGGTGCTGTTTATACAATAGATAAGCAGCATTGGTAGACAGTATGCCAGGTCATGTCTGAGACAATAGTTACCAATCCACTTCATAATGAGTTTAATTTAACAGGCCAGCATGAAGCTGAGATTATACGTTCAACCATTAAGTTGTACAATGGAAGTATGGAATAATGTGGCATCACAACTTCGGGCGGTACCGAATCCATACTAACAGCGATGTTTACGTACAAATAATGGGGATTAAAAGAGAAAGGTATTACGAGACCTAATATGGTTGCCTCAGAGACAGCTCACGCATCTATCGAAAAGGCTGCATTCTACTATGGAATTGAACTTAGATCTGTCAATTAGAAGAACAATAAAATGGACTATGAGTAAATTGAAAAAGAAATTGATGAAAACACAGTCGTCATATTTGGGTCTGCCCCAGATTACGCTTTTGGCAAATTTGACGATTTCGAAATTCTTTCTAAGCTCGCCTTCAAGTATAACATTGGTTTGCATTCAGATTGCTGTCTCGGTTCCTTTGTTAATCCATTTACTTCTCAATGTGGTTTTCAATCCCCATATATTTTTGACTTTAGAAATTCGGGTATAACTACCATCTCTTGTGATACTCATAAGTATGGGTTTGGGCCAAAGGGTATGTCAGTCTTGATGTTTAGAACTAAGGAATTGCGTGCTTGCCAATTCTTCACTACTGCCACGTGGACAGGCGGAGCATATGGTACACCAAGTTAAGCTGGCTCGAGATCAGGTGCTATAATCCATGGAACATGGGCTGCAATGATGAGACAAGGCAAATCAGGTTACTTAAGGAATGCAAAAGAAATTCTAAATGCTGCGTACAATATTAAGGAAGGTCTTAAAGATGTTGAAGGATTGACTATTCTCTCTGAACATGATACTTAAATAGTTAGTGGTACGTCATCAATCATTAACTGTATAGCATTATGTGACGAAATGCACAAACTAGGTTGGGGTGTAATAAAACTTTAATTTCCAACCGGTTTCCACTTTTGTATTACTGCTGCTAATTGTACAACTTGGAGTAAATTTGTTGTGGACTTTAAGACATGCTATTACAATATGATAAAAGACCCTTCACTCAATAACACATAGGAAGCTGTTATCTATGGAATGACAGGAAAGATGCCTGACACTGCCTCCATACTTCCTCTATTAGCTAAATATACTGAAACTCATTTGGATTTCCTTTGAAAAATATCGAAGGGTCCTATATAATAATAAGGAATTGAAATTTAATAAGAAACACGTTAAATTAAGTTAATCATATTAAATTTGTTTTCATGCCTGTGAAGCAAGATACATACTCATCTCTTTTCTCCTTAATGCTTAATATGTCTTAAAGAGAAGGCTCTTCTCTTAATGAATAGATTTATAGAATTTCTCTCAAATTTGATTCAATTAAGTCCTAATTAATTTCCTTCATCTATTAAAATCGTCTAAACAAGTTGGTTTTAAAATGGGCAATATTGGGATAAGATTCACCAATTTATATAAGACATTTACTTAGTTAACCACAATCTAATGTTACTTGCCATAGCATCTTTTTGTGCTTTAGTGTAACTCGTATCTAAGTTTGGTTCAATTAAGTTACAGCGACATCGAATTTCTCATCTTGTTCCGTAGAATCTAATTTACTACATTTATGATAATGGCCCTTAAATATTGTAGGAGGGAATTATTTTGAACAGCCTGAACACCTTACATCTTTAGTTGCTTTGTAAAAGGTTTTATATCGGCGAAGAACTGAATTTGATTGTTCTAGATTTTAAACCTTAGTAGATAATTCTTAAACTTTATCAAGCATATCTTTTGATGCGACTATTGTGTTAACCTTTTTATTTTCTTTTCCCTAATTATTTTGTTGATTTTAATTTAGAGCACCTAAAAGCAATTCTTACATCCTTTTATTCTCATTATTTTACATGGAAGTTACCTTTAGTTCCCTCTCCAAATAAGCTTTCTCTAATTTTAAGTTTTCATTTTCTTTCATTAGTTGTTCAACCTTTTTATCATCTTATTAAATAACTGGTTAAGGGACTTACTTGAGCATTTACTATTCAAGATCTTTAATAGATCCCTTTAGCTTATCAATTTTCTTCTCTTTCTTTCTTATTATTGTATCCCTTTAATCATTCTATTTTGATTCTCTCATTTAGCTAAGTTCTTATTTTTAAAACCCATTTTCTTATTCTAATAGAGCTAATTGCTTTTAATAGTCATTTCTAGACTTAACTTATTCATTTGTCAACTCTCTCATTTCATCATCCTTTTTTCTAACTTCATCTTTCAAACTTTTTAGCTATATTTCATAGTCAATAACTTTGACATTGAATTCACCTGATACCTTTTATCTCAACTCATCTAACTCTTTCTATTGTTATCTGCATTTCTCTTCCAATAATCTATTATCAGTTTTAAGCTAAATTCTATCAGATTCGGTATCCTATATTCTCCTGAAATTGGACTCTTTCTCCTAATTCAGATCTGTTCTATACCTATTAACATCATTCTCCAATTATCTAATTTATTCCTATTATATACGAGTAGTATTTGATGCCTATTGGAAGGAATAATGATAGAAATCATCACTCAATATTAAACACTTTTAGAATAGCTATTCAAAGAGAACCTCTTTAATATTTGCCCCATTATTTTAAAATTCTGCAATTAATTGACATCTAAGTTATTCAAAGTCACATTTGATATCCGAATACTACTTATATTCCTTCTATTTTAATTCTTTTTAATAAACTTGTTCAACTAACTAAGTCACTTGTTCTTTAGTAACTTAAGCATTTCTTTTTAGTAGAGTTTCTTCCTATTTTTTAATTTCCTTCTTTAATCTTGCAATATATTCAAGCCCCTTCACATTGTTAATGTCTCCTAAAGATGTTGTCTTGAACTATTGAACACAATGCTATCTGATCACTTTTATCTTAGCTAGCAATTGTGAGTCTGCCATAGGTAAATTCTTTTCTATTTCTATTTTTACCATTTTTTCTGCTTATAAAGTGATATCCTTCAAAATACGCTCAAGTTCACTAGCTTAAACATAATTCCAAGCATTTTCTATAGTTGGTACTTTCCCTTTATTAATTGCTTCTACATAGGCCTTCGCGAGTTCAATTAGCATATTTCCATTAACTAGCTTTGATTTTAGTTGCTTAGGTTTAGCTTTTTTGAAGATCTTGGTTTTTAAAACCTAAACTTGATCAACAAATTCCTTTCTCAAGTCTTCTTCACCTAATTGTGATAGAATTTGAAGTTACTTTTCGTCCTCATGAGGTCTCACCAATGTATGGCAGTCTCTATCCTAAAAGAAGTGTTTAATTAATCTCCTAATCCTATTTTTGTTCTCAACAGCATCACTCACTCCTTTCTATTCCTTTAAAGCATTTTCAAGATATTATCGAGAGGTTATAGGACATCCATCAGCGTCCATAAGTTTTAAAGCAAAGTCTCTCAAAACCCATAATAGAGATGGAAAATACTCTGATAAATCATCGGATTATTCATTTTAATTGCACTATTAGAGTTGTTTCGATAGATTGACCACAAGAGATAAATTGTTCAATACATTTTCATCTATATTACCAACAGAGTTGTAGACTAATAAGGATGATAAAAGAAGGGCTAGCAGAAAGATCTTAGTATCGTGGTTATCATCTTCGTCAAAGGCTCCCAAACCTTCTGTATCAATTACTAATATGGGCATTTTTTCATCATTTTATGCTGAGTAGAAGATTTCTTTCCAAATCCATAGCCCCTTAGTGCAGGGGTTAATTGTTGGGCCCACCTGGAAGCCTTTGCGCTTCTTATCTGTTTATACATCCTCTAGCATAAGTTTGTTCATCAAATATGACTTGCCTGTTCTGTACTTTCCACAAATTGCTATAATTGCAATCTTCTAGGATTAAATGCTTGATAGGAATTCAATTGCTTCCTCTGTTACTTCGAAGCCTTATCCAGGAATGAACGATATGAATGGAATTGCTACTGATTAATATGTATTGTTGTCCATAGAAATAATTTGAAATACTTTTCTTAATTTAAATTTGTATTATAAACAAGTTTTATAACAATATATAAAATCTAATATGGAAAAATTTGATGACTTATCTTAAGGCTTCAAAGAAAATAAATGGGATGATAAGGAACTTAAACCATTTCCGAAGAATTTTTATAAGGTAAGTCTAAATTATGATCTTATTATTAGGAACATCCAAATGTATCAAGCAGAAGTGATTAAGAAGTCGAATAATATCGTTAGTAAAATGCTATCGTACTTTCAGGCACACCACCCTTCTCAAAACCTATATTGCAATTTGAAGAATCTTCTCTACCTCGATACATTCTAAACACAATTTAAACAATCACACCTAATTTTCTTTAACCAACTCTAATTCAACAGTAAATATGGCCCTTAGCTCTATAAGGAAGGGATGTTGTCGGAGTAGCTGAAACTGGGTCAGGCAAGACACTAGCATACTTAATGCCAGCTATTGTGCATACCATGAACTAAGAAGTGACATAAGTAATATTTAATGAATTCATATAATCTTTCATAGATAGGAGAAGGACCCATTGTTCTTGTAATGGTTCCAACTAGAGAACTGGCTGTATAAGTTGAATAGCAAGCTCGCCTATTTTCTTCTCCTTGCTAGCTCAAATGTTTGTGCGTGTATGGTGGTGTACCTAAATAGTAATAACAGTATAAACTTGAAAGATCTAACATTGAGATATTAATAGCTACTCCTGGTCGTTTAATTGATTTCATTGATAATAACAATTTCAAGTTGAGTAAGGTGTCCTATGTGGTTTTAGATGAAGCTGATAAGATGTTGGTAATAATTTAACCTATTGACCTATATTGTATAGGAAATGGGATTTGAGAAATCTATAAGGAAAATTCTGAATTTTATTAGAGTTGATAGACAAACTCTAATGTTTTCTGCTACATGGCCTAAAGAGGTATAAAACCTGGCTAAATAATATTGCTATACTCTACCTGTTCAGGTGCAAATAGGTCGAGTGGGTTCGAAGGGTGTCGGGAAGTCATTAGTAAATGCCAAAATATAGCAATCTATTGAAATTATCTCAAATGATTTAGAAGAAAAATTTAGCAAGTTCTTAGCCTTATTAAAGCTACTAGATGCTAGTGGAGATAGAATTATAGTGTTTTGTGAGACGAAAAAAGGTGTAGATGAGCTTTGTAAAAGACTTCGTTAGACAACATTACATTAAATAAAAGGTATACATGGTGACAAACTTTAGCATGTAAAAAAAATATTAATTATGGTATTGTATAGGAACGTGAACAAGCACTAAATGAATTTAAATAGGGAATTTCAAATATTCTAATTGCTACAGATGTAGCATCAAGAGGATTAGATGTAAAAGATGTAAAAGTTGTAATCAATTATGATATGCCTCGACAAATTGAAGAGTATATACATAGAATAGGTAGAACAGGAAGAGCAGGCTTAACTGGTCAAGCTTTTTCATTCTTTCAATTGAAGAATTTTATGTTAGCTCCACATTTAGTTAAGATTTTGGAAGGTGTTCAATAAAGTATTCCACCTAAGTTAATTGAGCTAGCGAAACTTGCATAGCAATCTAAAAGTGAAAGTAAAATTAACTATTTAAAGCTTTAGAGGTTTATTAAAGGTGGAGAACTACAAAGGAAGAAAATGAAGAAAATGAAGATATGAATAATAATGATCAAGAAGAAGTAAAGAAGAAACATTTTCCAAGTGAATAAGTGGAAATGTAAGTTTAACTTGAAGAGGAAAATTTAGAATAATAGCCTAAAAGGGATTAAGGAGTTGAGTGTTAATGTGCATGCCACTGTGAGTGCGGAATGGATTAAGATTTTAAAGATGGTTGTTGTGATCATAATAATCTAGGAGAAATGCAAAATGATGGAACCAATGAAGAAGGTGAATATTAAAAAGATACCAATGATAGGAGTAATAAAGGGAAAGTTACTCTTTAAAATTAGGAGAAATTATATGAGAATTGCAATGAGAAAAATATAGATGATCATGAATAATCTAAGAAATAAACTCATATTGATAACATTGATGATTAAGAACAATCCTAAAAGGATAAATCTGACAAAAAGATTAAATAGGAAATTGCTACAGATTAAACTCAGCTTAAAAGTGACTTAGATAAAAAGAGTGATGTAGATGATGAGATGTCTTCTAAAGAAAAAAATGAAAAAATAATTTGTGATTTAGGCAAAATTATAGGTAAGGAAAAGGCTCTATTAGGTTCAAAAGAAAGAGCGGATTCCTTTAGTAGCATTGTGCCTCAAATAGATGAGGCTGATAACTCTAAATTGAAGGAAGTATTCAACAATTATTTTGATGGAGAAATTGATTAAGTTAATAATGAATAGTAGAAATAAATTAAAGAAGGCGATTTAAATAAAGAATAGAAGGAAAAAATAGATACGAATAATAAAATTATTGCAAATCAGAATAAGAAATGGGGATAAAAAAAGTGATTATAAAATAATTAATTTCTTTAATATTTTTTGCTATATTTTCTAACTAAATACGAAGGGGTTTTGGGGTT
>LASQ02006860.1:0-10115 GCA_001272955.2 Urostyla sp. PUJRC_G1 | reverse complement strand
CCCCAAAACCCCATTAATTTTTTTCTTCTATTATAGAAATATTGCAGAGATGCTTTAAACACTATTCTGAATATTAATATTGAATTCAGTTAATTTAATTTTATTTCGATTTAATTTCTTAAAATTCTTAAGATACAAGCAACTAAGAATGAAAAGAACATAATCAAAAACTAGGCAAAAAGCTTCTAGTACCAATAATAGGCTGTAAAAAGACTCTATAGTAAAATAAGTGTCATTGCAGAAATAATATGATACTAAAATTAGCCCTAGGAGAGAAAATGCTTAAAAATATTAATCAGATGAGGAAACAAAATAAATAAATAATAATAATGAACTTTCCGAGAAGAACTTAATCAAGGAACATGAAAGTTCATCTAATTCAAATGTCACATATACTTCTATTATTGCAATGGAAGTACCATAAGTAATAGATGGTGATCTTGTATTAAATTATGATAATATTATTCAAAATCCAGAGAGAAAAAATAATTGATAAAATTCTGATATGCAAATCTTTAATTAATAAATTCCATAAATAAATCAATTAATTCCTGAATAGTTGGAAAGCCTTGAGTATTATGTAATGTCAAGACTTAAGGATAATGAGGAAACAAAAAAGCTATGTGATGCTCTATATTTAAATGGTAAAACAATTTATCTATATTTAATTTTTCCATAGATATTAGCACATTAGATCACTATTTTTCTGAAATCAAAGAGCCTAGCATTCTCATTGATCTTTTAGATATTGATCCAATAATAGCTTAACGAATGTTTTAAGTAGATATTGATCAACCAATAGCTTAACAAATGTGTTAGGAAGAAGAATTATAGCCAGATCTTCTATCATTCTTTATTTAGAATGAAATAGAAAAGGAAATAGCTGAAGATATAGTCATAAAATTAAATGAATTAGGTGTAGAAACAATAGAAGATTTTCATAATGAAATAATAAACTTAGAATAATTTATTACATTTTGTTAAGTTCCTTATAATATAGGAGTGAAAATATTTAGGAATTAATAAGAGGTAGAAATTAAGAATTAATAAGAGTTATAAATTAGTTTTGAATAACTATAAGAGATTTTTCCTATCACCTATAAAGAAGTAAAAGAATAACTAATTGGTTCTGGTGGTAGAGAAGAATTTAATATTATTAACTACTCTGAAAACTAATTGTTATCAGCATAATTAAAATAATATTAAATTTTAAAATTATAAAATATAGAAATTGATTAATAAGAAAAAGATGAATTTATAAGATTAATATAAACAAATATTAATAATAAAGAAGAGTAAATAAAATTGTTAGATATATTAACATAAGAGGGTGCAACTATGATATCATTTTTTGATCAATGCTCTAATGAGGAATTTAAGTAATTTGGATTTAAATTAATTTAAATAAAGAAAATAAAAAAAGAATTGGAAAGCAATCCAAATCAATGTATATCATTAAAATCATAAAATACAGACCTCATATAATAGCAAAATCAATTGTAATAACCTTTTGAGAGCCCTTAAGGTGCTGATTTAGTTTAAATATCACTAATTGATAAGAATCATTAAAGTTAATCGTAAGAATAGTAAAATAACTCTATTAACAATTAAGATAATTTAATTTAATAATAAAATAACTAAAATAAAGAAAATCATAAAGAAGAATTAAAATAATAGCCTTTTGAAAAAGAAAATAATGATTAAATAGATGATGAAATTAAATAATTAATTAAGGACCATGAAAATATGCCAATAAATTTTGTGAAATCAATAATTGATTTAATTTAATTGACACTTTAAATAATAAATTCAAAAAGTAGTAATGAAGAATTATTAGATGAAAATATAATTAATTCATTAGAACAAATGATATAATTTAGTAGTGAAGATCTAAATGACTATAATAATGAAATTGATCAAATAAGTAGTTTCATTCATAATCAAAAATATTAAGAAGCTTTATCTAGTTTATAAGTATTATTAAAATAAGTTATGCCATTAAATTTATAAATGCTTTTGAGATTTATTAAAAACATTGATGAATCAAAAAATTAACTCAAAAACCAAAATATTATATTATTAATGGGATCAACAGGTGTGGGGAAATCCACAACTATCCATTTTTTAGCTGGATCTTAAATCTAAGAATAAACAGTTAATGGAGAATCACATTTGCATCCTGTAATTGTAAACAACAATTAATTAAATAAAGTAATATGCAGTAATAGAAAAAAATCTGAAACTAAATATATAACTCCTATAATGATGAACTTGTAAGATATTGGCATGTTTAGGAATGAAACATTGGTTTTATGTGATTCACCAGGGTTTGATGATACCGCAGGCCCTGAAGTTGATATAGCAAATGGTATAGGGATTATCAAAGCAATTTAAAATTGTAATACTGTTAGACCAGTTATAATAATCAGCTATTTAAAAATTGGAGATAGAGGAGAAGGAATCAAACATATTGCTAAAATTATTCATGGTATGATGAACTCTGTTAAAGATAATATATTATCATTCACTTATTACTTTACAAAATTTCCTCCAGAAAAAGTATTTACTATACACAATATTTTACACAATATATACAAAGATCTAAATGAAGATGAGAAAAATGATATAGGATTTGTAAATATACTTATTGATATGTTGGAGAAAACTTAAAATTCTGTAAATTTTATTTAACCTCTAAGCGATGAACCCAGATAATATATGACAGATTTAATGCAAAGAAATCCTATAAGATATCCTTAAGAAGCATTTTAATTTTTTATTTCAGATAATTCATAAAGTGCATTAAATGATCAATTAAATTCAATAAGATTTCTAATAAGAAATTATCTAGAAAAATAATAATATGTTTAAATTGCTTACTATTTGGGTTAGCTAAAATCTATTCATAATAACTTGTCATCTTTTGATAAAATAGCGAATGCTTATAATGAATCAATTTCTAATATTTGTTATAAAATTCAAATCACATATGAATAAGTGACATCTGAATTTAATAAATGCTTCTAAGAAAATAATTCTTTATCATCTAATGATATTGAGAAATATAAAAAATAGATGGATATGTTTAATTGTGTAAAAAAGTTAAGAGAAATACACCTTGGAAGTTTGTGCATTCCTGATGATTCTTATATAATGAATCTAAACTAATAAATTATTGATATAATACAAAGAACCAAAGACATTAAAGATCTCTCATCACCATAAATCAGATCAAATCTAAAGAGGATTATTTTAATAGAAGATTACTTTAGCGAATTTCAAAATTTATATAAAAATAATTTAATAAATGATATAATGACTTCATTAAAAGTTCTTATTTCTTAAATATAATAGTAGATAATTGAAGAGGATGTTGGGGAAATTGTTGAAAATTGTATTTATCTTTAAAAAGTAATAATAAACCTATAAGAATTCTATAAAGATGAATTACTTTAATAATAATACACTTTAATTAATAACAAATTTAATACGCAATTATTATTATAAAAAGAAACGATACTAAAGATAATACAATCGGAGAAAATCAATGAATCAAATCTAATAATTCTATAAAAATGCTTTTAATTTTTAAAATAAGTTAAATCAAATGTATAAATATACTAATTATTTTAAAAAGATTAAATTGAAAGCATAAATGACGAATGTATATAGATAATAATATAGAAAATTTATAAAATAGATAAAAATATAACAGAATTATTATAATAAGAGTACTAATTTGAAAAAATTGAAAATGAAATGATAGAAATTGAATATTTAAGAAGAATTGAAGAAATTGAATAACGAACTGCAAAATTATTTTATTAAGCATTAGAAAAAATATTATCATTAATAAATAGATTGAAATCGGATATAGATATATATACATTGTAATTATAAAAAAAAGAAGATAAAATTGATTATATCAAATTAAAAAAATGCATAAATATTCTAAGATAATCTAAATGGATATAGAAATATAAAAATGATGATTATAATTCAATTATAGAACATGTAAAGTAATAATTAATAACGAACTAAAAAGACTACAAGGAAGAATATAATTAAATTATCTTAGATTTTAATCATCCTGAAAATCTAGTATATTGTGAAAGATAATAAATCACTATATAATAAATTGAATTCATCTTAGAAAAATTCTTTGAAAAAGATATAGAAATGATTAATGATTAATTAAATTATAAAGAGCTATTTATTAATAATTTGGATGCTATATTAAAAGGGATATATTAATTCATTGATAATATGAATGTTTTATTAAAACTTATTATTGAAGAGTTTTCAAAATAAAATCTATAGACAAATAATTATTTTATAGACTTTTATAAATTAGAAAAAAGCATTTTATTTTATGAATAAACAAAAAAGCTCCAAATATATAATCAATTAAAGCCTGAGTATAAATAAATAGAAGAGAATATATAATCCTTCATATCTTAATATAAATAATAATCATAAAAATTGGCAATTAAAATATTATATGATTTTGATTCATCTATTAACAATAAGACAATAAATGAAAGAACACCTTACTTATAAAGCCTACCATAATTATTCATGAATATTTATAATGATTTGCATAAAATATCAAACTGTATTTAAATAATGAATATATATAAATAATATGAAAAAGAAGAATTTTTAACACAAATAAAAATTTAATTAAACAATTTACATAATTTAATTGAATAAAAGCTTTCTGAAAATTTTAATGCAAAACATTATCATGAAATGGAACCATTATTATTTATAGCAAGAATATTGGCTTAAGTAGATGAATTAATGAAAGACGGAAAAAAATTTTATAATATTTACTAGAATCAATAATAAGCTGTGTATTAAGATGCTCCAGAGTAATACAAAGAGGCTATATTCTATATAGAAAAAAACTCCTTTGCTGAAGTTTACCAAATAATATTGCCAATGCTAAGTAGTAATAATTCAGTAACATAGAAGTGTATTTAGAAAATTAAATCTTTCCTTTTTAATTATTTAGATGATATTCTTGATTAAACCCTAATTTATGTTAAGAGCTCTTATGATATAGAAGAGCATAAATATACATAATATATTGAGAATATTAAAAAAGTTGGCAAAGCATATCAACATTTGAATGAAATTATAACATAAAAGGAGGATTTAGATAAAAAGAAAAATTAAATAATAGTTTACATAAACAATAACCTTAAAGAATAGATAAATTAAATTTAAGATTTAATTCAACATAGAATTTTTACAAATGCAGATTCTCTACTTGATTAAGTTAAAAAAATTAAAAATATTTTAGAAACTTTCTGTTCAGAAGATAATATAGAGGCGATTAATTAATTAGAAAAGTTATTGAAAAATGAACTTGAATTGATAAAGGAAGAGTTTAATAAAGTTTAATCAGTCTAATAGTTTTATGGTTTAAGACCGAAAGAATTATTCATTTAACTTTAAAAACATAGTTACTTCAACTATAAAAATATAATTGAAATGAGAATAGAAAAATAATATTTGTAAGAAATTGAGAATATTAAAAAAAGTCAAAGTATATATTATCAAAAAGAAAGATAGTTAATAAAATTATCTCATACTATTAGATATCTACCTGAAATAATTGAAACAAAAATATAAAACCTTATTTAATACGCCAAAGAGGAGCTAGATCATTAGTATAAGGAAAATGAAAAGGATCTGACAGATATTTTAAAAGATGGCTAAAACCATGATGAAATACTGAAATTCTTAGATAAAAATAAATATGAAATAGATCCAAATTTCCTTTAAAAAATTAAAGATTATATTAAAAATTAAATGATAGACTTTCAAATAAAGATAAATGAATATATTTAAACTTAAAAATATATAGATTCTCTCCAAATAGCTCTTCAAGTATATAATTTTAAGTTAAAGTTTATAAAACAATTTGAAAGAGAAATTAACCCTCTATATAATCAAACGAGATCGATATATGATAAACTCTTTGATAATATTTAAATATCAATATGTTTAAAATTTAAGAATTCTGATACTGAGAAATATACATTTGAAGAAGATTATGATGATAAAATCAATGATTCTAGGGATTCATCATATTCAACTAGAGCATTATTTAAAGTATTTAAACCTAATAGTGATAATTCTAATAATGATGAATTATAATCAAATCATATATTAATTAATAATGCTATAAATGTAGTTCTATTCTACTTAAAAGGAAAATATAATGAATTATAAAAGGGATGCTTTTCAGAACTGTTCGAATAAGGAGATAAAAAAGTAAGTTAGGCAATAGTTAGAGTCATTGAAGCTATTAAGAAAGAAAAGAAAAATTATGATGAAAATATAGATAAATTTAATATACCAATATTGAAAAATATTCTAGTTACTATGAAAGACTGGAATAAAATATTTGAAATAATATTGAATGATGAAAATAATTATATAATATTTCAAGATAAATTATTTAAAACATTGAATGACACTATTAATAATAATTTATATAAGTAAATGCTAGATTCATTATCTGAAAAAGTATTAACTTATGTAAATGCATTTATAGATGATCTAAAAGAAGATAAAACAATGAAACTATAGAAAGATATAGATAATTACTATGAAGAAATAAATTAAAAAATGTCATCAATATCTAAGCTAAAAAATTTAAAATCTTTCTAAGGTGAATTAAACTTTTAATAGATATAAAAAGATTGTTAAATAGCCTTAAAAAATAGAATTGATAGAATGATGAAAGAAGCTTAAATCATTATATAATAAGATCAACTATCATTAAAGGATTGTTAAGATTTAAATTATTCTTTAAATAATTTAGAATCAATTAAGAAGAATTTAGATTATAGTAAGAAAGAAGTTTTACAAAAGTGTGATGAATTAAAGGATAATTTAAACAAGAGATCTGATAGCTTTTAAACATTGATTAATAAATCTGAAAATATGGAAGATATTGCAAAAAACTTAATTAATTTAAAATTATTAGCCGATAATATTCCTAATTTTACAGAATAAATTAATGATAAAATTGAGATCTGTTTGATTAATATATAAAAAAAAAAGAATAACTCAATATGCAAGATAGGTTTCATATTAGACCAAGATCCTATAGGTAAAATTTTGATAAGTGAGCATAAAGCATTTGCAGGCATGTAAACATATTTATATAATTCAAATGTAACAAGACATCCTATAGAAGTAGTATTAAGAGATTTAAAAGGTGATAATATTGATATACAAAAATTATAAAAAAGATATGAATAATTCATAAAGGAGTATGAAACTATAATAAAATGGTATTTAAAACCTGGTTAAAAATATGATAAATTAATAGCAGATACAAAATAAAAAGGTGGATAAAAATTTCAATACAAATTAAAATGGGATTCATAAATATTAGATAATATTCCAATTATAACTGCGCATTTATTTGCGTTGTATACTCTCTAAAATTCATCATTTTTCTTTGATTCCAGTTAAAATGAAGATAGTAAAAAATATTTGTTTGTTCCTCATGCTGCTCAAGTCATATCCATATTTAGAATGCTTGGACTAGGATATTAAAATGAAGAGAGTATGATTTAAAAGGGAATTAACTATTTGTGTGGCAACAATTAAATGATAAATAATTTAATCTAAATAGGAACAGGAGAAGGAAAGTCTGTAACATTGGGAATTTCATCTGCTCTTTTAGCTTTATTTGGTTTTGAAGTATATTGCGCTTGCTATAGTAATTATTTAAGCACGAGAGATTATAATGCGTTTAAGAAAATATTTGAGTAGTTAAATATTGAGAATTTAATTCATTATGGAACATTTAATGCTTTATGTGAAAAAATATAAAATGAAGATTTCGATATTAGAGATAAGGTCGAAAATTATTTAATGTCAGGAAATATTATTATGCCTAAAAGAGAATAAAAGGAAAAATAATTAAAAATCTTATTAATAGATGAAGTTGATGTATTCTTGAACTTAAACTTCTATGGTAATATTTATACACCATCCTTATACTTAAAAGATTCTACAATCAAAGATTTTATACTATATATTTGGCAATTAAGAAAAGATAAGGTAATTAATCTTTCTAAAGTAAAACTTTCTGAACAATATAAAGAAATGATAAAAAAATTTAATTAGTTTGAAAATATAATTCTAGAACAAGTAAAAGAGTTAATATTATGTTTATCAACTTTTGAAAGTCATTCATATACACTAAATAAAAAATTGAATAAAATAGGATACAAATATTAGGATGGAACTGTTTATAATGCTGTTAAAAGTTACAATACATTATTTGCATATTTCTTAGAGAATGAGCGAAATAATATATCTAATGAAAGTTTAAATGAAAATATATACTTAATAATAAATTGTGGACAATTTTCATATGCTTAGATACCTTAAAAATTCTGTTGTCTGATGGGTCTTTCAGGAACATTAGAGACTTTAAATGAAACTGAAAAAGAAATAATAAAGGTCAACTATAATATATCTAAACAAACCATAATACCATCAGTATTTTCTAAAAACAATTTAATTTTTAATGAAAATGATATTTATATAGAAAATTAAGATGACTATTATAATGTTTTAAAGAAAGAAATTAGTGATAAACTTAATCCTAATCCTGAATTGGGAATACATAGAGCAGTTTTAGTATTCTTTGAATCAAAAGAAAAACTAATGGAATTTTATGAATCTTAATAATTTAAAGAATTATAAATAGATACCAAGTATTTAACAGAAGAGGCGCTAATTTAGGAAAAAGATTCTATAATCAAAAGTGCAACTACTCCTGGTTAAATAACATTATTAACCAGATCATTTGGAAGGGGGACAGACTTTATAGTAAGAGATGAGGTTATCAATAATAATGGTGGCGTTCATGTAATATAAACATTTTTGTCAGAAGAATTATCAGAAGAGGTTTAAATATAAGGTCGAACTGCTCGATAAGGAAAAAAAGGATCATATAGTTTGATTCTTTTAGATAAAGAATTAGAAAAATTCTAAATTACAATTTAAGAAATAAATGCTAAGAAAGGTTAATATAAACAATTTTTATCATAAAAAAGGTAATAAAATTAGATAGATTAGTAAAAGAATATGTTTGAATATTTTAATAATGCTTCAAATTAGCATAAGCAAGCTGAATAATTCCTGAAGGATCTAAGTGAATCAAATATACCAGAAATTAAAAATTATTTATTATCAATAAATAAAGGACCTTAAATTGAAATTAAGTAAACAAGGACACTATGCTTAATTGATGGTACGGGATCAATGTCTTCCTTATTGAAAAAAACAGTTATAACCATAGAAGAAATGTATAAAAGAGCGAAATTCACATTGGATAAATAGGGCTATGATCCTGATAGCTTCTTACTTAAGATAGCAATATATAGAAACTATGGATAAAAGGAAGATGAAATTTTAATGGCTTCTGGATGGGAATCAAATCCAGTTAATTTAAAAGAATTTCTCTAAAGCGTAAGAGCTTTTGGAGGTTCTGGCCCTGGAGAAGCTGTTGAAATAGGATTTTAATATGCATTTTTAGAATTAGATTAATTAGCTGAGAAAGATGAATCTATTGACTAGATCTTATTAATAGGAGATGCGCCATCTAATACGCCAAATGAAACAATTAATCATAGAAGGACTAAAAATTCTGAAGAGTATTGGAGTAAGACAAAATTCAAAAATCCTGGTAATATTGAATAACTAGTAGAGTAAATAAGGAAGAAAAATATAATTGTGAACACATTTTATTTGGACAATTATGCAAAATAAAGTTTTACAAACATTGCAACAATTGGCTAAGGAAAGGCAGATTATTTAGACATTAATGCAAATAATGCTGCAGATACATTAACAGAATTGATTACAGTCGAAATATTAAGAAAAATTGGAAATAAGGATGGTTCTATTGAGAATGGTGAAAACCTTGTTAAAGCATATAAAACAATTGATTGGAATAATAAAATGACCTTTGCTAAAAGCTGAATTATTTTATTTTTAGTTTAAATTTAGAACATTTTTATTTATATATATCTTTATAAAATTCTCATCTGATATAAATTTAGGGGTTTTGGGGT
>LASQ02006703.1:0-11277 GCA_001272955.2 Urostyla sp. PUJRC_G1 | reverse complement strand
CCAAAACCCCATTAATATTTTATAGAAAATTTCAGATTTGTATTTTGCATAAATTAAAAAATTAATAAATTTTAATTTAATTTAATGAAAAAATAGCAGTAAAATACTGTAAATGCTAATACCAATAATAAAAATGAGCAAAATGATAATACTAAATCAAGGAATTCCAATTAATTCAACTCATAAAAATCCAGCAAAAATAATTTGCCAACTTTTAAAACAGTTGAGAAAATGCCATCAGTGTAGAGAAATTTGCAAAAAGTACATTAAATTTAAGAGAATAAAACCATTTAACCTTAATAGCAACCTAATGTAATTTCCGAAACATAAACTATAGTACATAATATCCAGGATAAAGAGAAATAACTAGAAGATCAATATAAATAAGTAAATATTAAAGTGGGTGTTAGAATTCGTCCACAATTTTAAAGAGAGATTGCAAAAGATTGTGTAGTCAGTTCTTCGAAATAGTAAATAACATTTTAATTACCTATATTGTAGAACAGAAATCTGAGTGCAAGATATCACCAATACTCGTGTAACTAAATACGATCATGTATTTGGCCCTGATTCCATCTAAGAGGACATATTTGCCTTTGTTAAACCTGCAATTAAGAATATCTTAGCAGGCTTCAATTAGACCATCTTTGCATATGGGTAAACAGGTTCAGGTAAGACATATACAATGTTTGGACAAGGTTATGATGATCCTATGATAAATGGAGGTCCAGGAAAAAATTTCATTAAAGGTCTTTAAAATTAATCTAAGAAAGATGAAAAGATTACTTAAGGTCTTATACCTAGATGCATATAGAATTTATTTGAAACAATCAAGAAAGATGATGCCAAAGTAACTGTATACTGCTCATTCTTACAAATATATAATGAAAAGCTTTATGATCTACTATAGGACATTAAAGTTGTTAATCCCTTATAAATAAGAGAAGATAAGTATATAGGCATATTTGTTGAAGGACTTTCAGAGTATGTTGTATAAAATTCTCAAGATTGTATGACTCTAATGATAAGAGGGGAATAAAATCGAATTAAAAGATCGACAAAGATGAACTTTAGCTCTAGTAGATCTCATTCTATTCTCTAGTTGCTAATTGAAACCGATTAGGTAGACGGTTAAGGAATGTTAAAGAGATGTAAACTCAATATGGGTGATTTGGCTGGATCAGAAAAAATTAATAAGGAAGAAGAAATGCAGATGAAGCATTTATAAGAGCTTAAAAATATAAATTTGTCATTAACTTGTTTAGGCAAAGTTATATAAATGCTTTCTAAATCTTAAAAAGCTAATTTGAAGGTAGAGCAAAAGGAAAGTTAGCATTTACCTTTTAGAGAAAGCAACCTTACGAGATTATTACAAGATTCTTTAGGTGGAAATACACAAACCTATTTAATTGCGACCGTTTCACCGACAATTGACACACTAGATGAAACTATAAGCACATTAAAGTTTGCTGATAGAGCTAAAAATGTGAAGATTTCATTAAGAAAAAATGTAATCAATGCGTAAGATGATATTATAATATAAAAGCTATAGAAGGAAATTTAATACTTGAAAGAACTACTCTAAATAAAGAGAAAGAATAATCCATAAGCTGACATGAAACACTAACTATATATCTTAAACCATGAAAATGCAAAACTAAGAGAAATGGCGATAAATTCCTAAGCTATTGAGTAAATCAAATAAGAAAATAAGCACATGAGAATAGAGTTACAAAAGTATAAGGCAATGGCAAGTGAAGCAAATTCATCTTACTATGGAAATGATGTTACCCCAAAATCATTTGCACAAAATAATCATGGAATAGAATCAAATTTTGGTGATGAAGTCAATTTGAAGTAAAAGAAAAGACTTGAAGATTATAATGAAGATAATATTCAATAATAGTTTAAAAACTATAAAAGTGAGGCAACTTTACTATTGAACCAATAGCAAAGTTAAATAAAACCTTAGAAATAGTAATAATCTGCATCTTCTACACTTAAAAACAGTATGAGCAATACCCAAAGAGGTTACCTAGAAGATGAATAGTCAAAAAGGAAATTATAAGTTAGAACTGACTCAGATAATGAAAATCACGAATTACATTTGCCACCTATAGCAGAAATTAATAAAGTGAAGAGAAAACACTCAAATAATCCGAATAGGTAATCAATAGAGAAGCCTTCATTTATTTCACCTCCAACATCTAACACTCATAATTAGAATAATATTGGACAAATATACAAATCATAAAATATGAATGGTCTAGATTACAGCAAGAGTTTTGTAGGCATTGGAGTTATGAGAAAATCTATTGATTAGCAAAAATAACCTCCATTATATTACTACAATAATAACATAATTGGAGGAATTGATGTTAATAAATCATATTAAGGTGGATCTTCATTATATGCTGCTGGCACTACTACTTAGTCGAGCCTTTATGGCGGTGTCTCTTATACAAGCGGGGGAGTGAACATTGGGCAAACTAAGGTAAGAATAAGAGGGAAGAATAATTAAGTTATTGAGGCAGAGTGTAATATTGTGCGTACATTAGAATAAGATAAATTGCTACAAGAGAGAAGAAAGTAAATTAAGCGTTCCAATGAACGCCTAAGAATGTTATAGGATATGGAGTAAACTCGATAAATGCGTATGGCAGATGAAATTGAGAAGCTGCAAAAGGATAGAATTAAGCTTGAAGAGGAGTAAAAGAAACGGAAAGAAGAAATTAAAACCAAACGATATTTATAATAAAATTTTGAAAGGGTACGTTCTAATAGAAGTAATAACAGGCTCGGGGAGAGTACTAACTTTTAGTAACGAGGGTAATAGAATTTTATTTTTACTACATCCTAATGAAAATTTTTGATATTTTAATAATTAATATGATTGGATGATATTTATTAAGGAAAAATGTATTATTTTCAAACTCTGGAGAATATTCCTATAAATAAGTATAAATAGTTGTCGATTTAAAATATGTATTTATATAATTAGTCAGAAACGAGGAATTTCCTATTCATCTCTTTTTTAAAGATCATGGAAATTGGGATATATATGCATCATTTATAATATATTAAGAAAATCTTACTCTTTAATTTTGTGGATCATCAATAGTTGACACTTAATCAAATTTAACCTAAATAATTAATAGTAAATATCAAATATTTAGAATTATTTTCAGAAGACTAATCGAAGAATCAACGCATAAGCTCAATGATATACGAAAATTTTTTTCATCATTTAATTCAATATTTAACTTACTTAACTCATTGATGATTTCAGTTCTCGTAATTCCTAAATTGTTATTAAAAAGTGTTTAATGGAAAAATTTCAGAAAGACTAATCGATTTTAATCAGCAACGTCAAAAGACTAAGATTAAAATAAAGATTTTTTCATCACCATATAAATTTTTGAAATGTAAACTTACCACTTAAAGATACTACCGCCTTCTTTAATTATTTTAATATTCTATTATAATTTTAATTACCAATTGTTTAAATATTAACAGAAGAGTCAATTTCTAAAATTTTACTTAAAAAGTTTATAAGTAATAAAATAATGAATTTTTATCTTAACATTAAAAATTTAGTTATCAATGAAAAGCAAAACTCTCGACAATCAAATTAAAAATGTAAAATCCAGAAAATAAGAATGTAATATAATCTCTATATCTGATAATTCAATTAATTCAGAAATTGAAGAAACAAAATTAATTGGATAAAAGAGATAAAAATTGAAGGAAAATGAATTAAAATCTAAGGATATTAAATAAATTATAAAAAATAAGGAAATTGTAACCATTCCTATTAAAGAAAGCTTATTAATTAAAAAATAAAGAAAAATTTCAGCTAATGAATACTTAATTTAAAACTTCATAAAACCTATTGAAGAATAATTATATTCAGCAAAATTTATTGAAGACAAGAGCTAATATGAAAATAGGCTGAAAGAATTATCAGTTAAAATTAAAGAAAAACCTGAATCTGTCATTAAGATGTTATAATATAGTAATATGCAAAAAATTGATGAATAAAATTAAACTATATTATCTTAATCTAAAATAAATTCTCTAGAGATTATTCTACATAAAATCTAAAACAATTATTATTCTAATTTTGAATTGTTCTATAATGATTTTTTCTAAATGGTCGATTAGAAAAGATTAAAAGAGAAAAAGTAAAAATAGTTAAAATTAATAGAATAACTTAAATCCAAAATTATTTAATTAAAAGAATGCAATTAATATAATTAATTAATTAAAAAGTATTATAAGAAAATCTTCTCAAGAAATGATTTGTATTTTGCAAAAATTCAGTTAAAATGGCCTTAGAAAGATTAAATTAAAAAAAGAAAATATGTTACATTAGATAATTATGATATATTCTTTAATTCTGAAAGCAAAGAATAAATCACAAAGGAAGTGACTAATATTATGTGAACAAATAAATCAGCTTCATGCTCTGGAGAATTTTGCTAATCTTTTAAAGATTTGGGTCCTTATTCTCTCAATTCAAATTCATGGACGACTAAATGTGAATGTAGAGCTTAAAAAATAGAATGCACTGAAAATTGTGGTTGCTAAAAGAATGTTTGCAAAAATAGACAAATGAGTTTATAAAATCATTTGTAATTAGATTTAGATGTTGAGGAGAGGATTAGTTGGGGTATTGATACTTGTACTTTTCAAAATATTATTAAATGCTTCCCTAAAGATATAGACATCAAAATTGTAATAAATTTTATTGAAAAAAAGTTAATATGTGCTATAAATGAGTAAAGAGAAGAGGGTTACAACCTTACAGCTGCTTTAGAATATATAAAACTAAGTAAAAATCCTAAATTCAATGAATAGGATAAATAATTTTGCCAATATATATTAGAAAAAATAATTCTTTTAGAAGATAAATAAAATAATCATTTCAAAGTTTTCACAAAAGGTATAGGTATATTTTGTATTAAAAAAGCTGGAATTCCTGCAAATAGTTTAATAATTGAATATTTTGGTGAAATTTATTTGCCATGGTTGTGGTATGAAAAGCAAGATGTCCTAAAATAAGGCTAAAACTAAGGTACAGTATCAAAAGAACTTTAAGAATTTTATAATATTACATATGAATGACACTGGGATGATCCTTCCGGCTATGATATTTTGGTAAGCATCATAAATTAATACAGTATAGGTTGTAGATCCTATAAAAAAAGGAAATTATTCCTCTCGATTAAGCCACTCCTGCAATCCTAATTGTTCTACAATAACCACAATTAAGAAATAAAACTAAGAAAAAGTCTACAGTATAGGAATGTATGCAATTAAAGACATTGAATATGGAGAAGAACTCACTTTTAATTATTGCTCTGTAATTTATTTATATGAATAATAGTTTAGTTTACTGAATCAGAGTTAGAGTTTGATTAAGCTATATGCTTGTGTGGGATGGGTTCTTGTTAAGGTAGATATTTGTTACTGGCTAATGATAAAAGAAATTAGGAATTTATGAAAAAGTATCATACATTTTTGGATAGAAATTTTATTTTATGGAAAGCTGTTTAAGAAGAATTAACTAATGAAGACATTACTTTACTTGAAGGAGAAGGTTTTAAAACCTCAATAATGAATTAAAGTCCTAATTGGCTTAAGAAATGGGCATCTTATATATGCCGTTATATCCAATTTGAGGAGAAAGAATTTTTTAATTTTTGTAATTCGAAACTGAATTTGTAAAGTAATATTTCAGAAGAAGATATTGTAAAAAATATTCTTTTATACTTATAGAGAATTGATTCAAAAAATTGTAAAGTTCACAAATTAGAGAATTTAGCAATTACACTGAAGAAAATTAATCATGTTCTAAATTAATTATAAACTTAAGAGCCTCCAATTAAATTATTAGATGATAACTAAGTAATATTAATTTTGATAAATAAATTTTAGTTAATAGATAAAATGTGGAATGAAAAGCTATCATACAAAAATTAACTAAAAGGGGTTTTAGAAAAATTGGAGAATTGTCTAGAAAAGCAATAAGCAATTGGATTGATAAAACAAATGAACTAATAACTAAAATCCTAAAGATAAATAGATCAGTCAAAAGGAATTCTAAAATTATTCTTTTAAATATCTGAAATACTAAGATCAGTAAAATCATCTAAAATCTTAATTGATCCACTATGCGATAATTTATATCTCCTTTCATAAATATAAAATTTCTTTATACCAAATGATTCTTATCATAAATGCATTAGTAAGGAAATAAAAATTTACAATAATGAAGCTAAAATGTTTAAAAGTAGATCCATAAAAGGAGTAAAGGAATATGATTCCACTTACATATGGGGCCAGCTTATAGGATGGTTTAAGTAAACGGTGGATAAGCCGAATGCATCATTAAGTGCTGAAAGAAGAGGCACTTTAGCTACACCAGAATTCACATCATTTATTGCATAACCGAGAAACCAAACTAAATTTGAAAGCCGATAAAGAACCAAAGAGGAGACTTATTTAGTTTAAGATGATGAAATTAAGACAAAAGGAACTCGATCGAGGCCACATATTTAAAGTGAAGCAAAATAATAACAAATAATTCAAGAGGAATCTTAGGAATTATAATCCTTTTATCCGAATAAAAAATATTAAGTAAAATTTAGCTTAATAATAATTATAGTAAAGAGAAGAATATATGGAGCATTGGGATGAATAATTTTCAAAGCAGTATGACGTTTGTTGTTATTGGAGCTTCAAGAATCCTTATAAGATATATGGATCTGTACAATTAGAAAGTGTGATATAAGCTAATGGCGATCAAGATAAAAAATAAGATTATTATAAAGAAATTGGAAATTATTTAAAAAACATTAAAAATAATTAGTACAAAATTTGAGTAATGTTTGTAAAATTTTTATTAAAAATTAGTTTAAAAAATATTTATTTATAATCAGATAAATTAACATATTAATTTAATTATTTCGTAAATGGATAATATAATTGATATTAAAGAAGAATAAATTATTGCCATTAATACAGTTAGTTCAGACGATTGATAAGAACCAAAAGAAGAACACGATCTTCTTGATTTATAAATAAGAAAAATTTCAACAGAACCTCATAAACTATTATAAATTGGAAATGAAGAAAGACCTAGATCAAGATCATTTTCCATAATGCATCGTCCTGAATTAATGTTTATGAACCTAAAACGAAAAATTATAGGAGACAAGAAGGAATTTATTCGTAAAAAAGATGCTACCTACTAAGGTAGAAAGTCAATGATAATACTTACATTAGTCAATTTCTTGATCTTTGGCATCTAATTTGGTATAATATTTATTCTTTAGATGATTTTAAATGTGGGCTGATATTAGAATAATATAACCTTACTAAAGTTGAACTACTCATTCGTTTCAATTAAATATTACTTTTCTTTGATTATGTGGTTCAGCGTTATATTCTCATAATTTCTATTTGTAATGATACCCCTACCTTGCTTTCATCCGGGTTAGCATTTTAAAAATATACTAATATATAAGATTAAATGGACTTTTGTAGTTTAATGTCTTTTACAAATAATGGCAATTTCTTGTTTTACAATTGTAGCTAACTCAAGACTATAGCCTGCATTTTTATCCTTAGTAACTTTTGGCGTGTTTCTTTTGTTAAAGATATATGTACACACCTTTCTATATTTACGAGTAAAATACTAGGATGATGGTAGGGATTATGTTGCTTTTAAGGAATTTATATCAATACATTTATGTTTTAGTATACTCAACTCATCTTTATCATATTATGTTGTGTATAACTTTGTAGCATCTATTGGAAATATTATTTCAGAGTATGTTATTACTGATAAGATTTAAGATGCCTTTCTAATTTTTTCCTATATAACTTGGAATGTTATTTTAATGTTAATCTTGTTTTTTGAGATGTGTATTTACTTAGCATATTATAAAGATGTTATATTTGGTATAATTACCATGTTAAACTTTATAGGAATGTATGTTTTTTAATAAGATCCTGATAATAAACCACGAAGCTATGAAAATATTACAAAAAATGAGCTTCTTATATAAAAGAGCTAAATTGAAAACTATTAGATAGGGCTATGTATTTTAAGTTTCATATTTATTCTCTTTACTTTCGTTCATGATTACAAAAAAGTTTTCTATCAGAAATATAAAATATACTTCTAAAAGTTTAAGAAATTGGAAAAGTAAAGGAGGAATGGTAAAATAGAATCACGAAGATCATTTCGGAAAACACTTTAAGATGTTAATCCTCTCCTAAGAACTTAATCCTTTGCCTGTTGGCTTTAATACAAGCATATTTAGTTGACAGAACCACATTTTGATGATGAAGATGCTATGAATGAGTGTAAAAAGAGTTCAGATTTTATTCATACTGACATGTATATTAACTATGATAAAGAATTAGAGGAAAAGAAGGCTTCTATTTTCCTAACTTTAAGAGAAAAGGAAAATGAATTTAGAAATGAAATAATCTTTAGAGAAAATAAAATGCAAAGATAATATAGTAAAAGTAACTTCATTTAATGAGAGTTATAATCAAATTTAAAGTTATTAATATTTTGATTGTGCATATAATATAATAAATTCTTAATTTCTTAAAGAAAAACATACACATCATTTTAATAATTATTATAGATAAAATTATTAAAAATATTATGAAAGATCGTTAGTAAATATGGGTGATATCTCAACCTCAATCTAAGTTTATATTCAGATATAATGGTCTGTTCAGAATGCGTTGGGATTTATTAGTATGTTTACTTGCTATATATAACTGTATATCAATTCCATTAGCTGTGGCTTTTGACTTTGCTCGTGTTGGTATTACAACTTGGGAGAGATTCGTTGATGTAAGCTTCGGCTTTGATGTTCTTTTTAATTTTCGTACTACTTATGTTAATTCAAAGTCAGGTTTTGAAGTATTTGATGGCAAAAAAATAGCATTAAATTACATAGTAACAGGGAAATTTTTTATTGATTTGGCTGCATCTATACCTTTTGAATTGATCCTATAAGGATTTAATAGTTCATCTTAAAGTTAGAGCTCTAAACAATACAAACTTTTTGGGCTGCTTAAGCTAATTAGGTTACTTAGACTAGGTCGTATCATACGTTTTATGAAATTCAAATAAGGCTTTAAATTAGGAATAAGACTTGCATAATTACTAGTATTTCTCTTAATGCTTGTACACTGGATAGCTTGTATATGGTACCTCATTGTAAGTGGAGATTACTCTTGGATACCACCCAAGTCTCAATCTGCTGTCTAGAATGGCATTTTAGATGCTTCAAGTTTCTATGAGGAACCTGTTATAAACTAGTACTTTGTAGTATTTTATTATGCTATTCTTACTATGACAGGCAATGAACTATCGCCATAAACTACTCTATAAACAATTGTAGCAGCTATTATCATTATAACTGGAGCAATCGTATCAGCTTTTATCTTTGGTAATATGGCAGCTATTATGGCCACAATGAATAAAAAGTCAACTCATTTTGATGAGCAATTAGATTTGGTCAATGCAACAATGAGATCTATGAAACTGCCTGAGGAGATGTAGGATCAAGTAGTGAAGTTTATGCTCCATGTTTAAAACTCTCCTGATCTGCATTAAGACTTAGAAAAGTTCTTTGCTATATTGAATGAACCATTAAGGAAATAGATACTGTATCACTTGCATGCGCCTTTAATTAAGAAGATCTCTTTGCTAAATCATTGCTCAAGTGTCGAATAATCGTTCTTTATAACTAATCTCAAACCAGTTTTATTCCTACCAAAAGATATCATTATAAGGGAAGGCGAATAAGGTGACAATATCTATTTCCTTAACAAAGGTGAGGTGGAAATTCTCTTAAGAACAGATAAGAAGCAAAATGAGGTGATATCTACGATAAATGATGGCCAAATCTTTGGTGAAGTAGCCCTTCTTACTAAATTAAAACGAACAGCAACAGTTCAATCATCTGATTACACCTCATGTGCGTTCATAAGCAGAGAAGATGTTAAGCAATTAGAATAGCATTTCCCTCATATAGTTTAGTAAATCCGTTGGAAGATAAAGAACTATTAAGATGCTAAGATGCACTTCAGAAGGCTAATGCTGAAGAATTTACACTATATGAGGAACTTAACTGATGAGATCATAAATGAGCTAGTTTGCTTTATGGAAGTGAAACGCTATGCCAAAGGATCTATTATTATCAAGAGTGGTGATGTTTCAAATGTAATTTAAATATTAAATATTCTTATAGAAAATCTTCTTTGTAAGACATGGTGAAATTGATGTTTTAGTGAGCAATAAAATTGCAATTAATGAATCAGAAAGGGAAGAGTTGCATTTTGACTATCTTAACACTGGATCATGCTTCTGTGCTTATACATTCATTAGTGATGATGCTCAACAATTATAGACATTCAAAGCTAAATCCAATTGCATTATTGAGTCGATCACTAGAGAAGATATCTTCAAGTTAGCTAAGAAGTATTATTAGCTAGCTGACCAATTAGACTTGATTAGGGAGAAATTCGATGAGAATGAAACCGATTTTGACTTCTTTAGATTTAGAACACCAAGAAGAGAGCTTTCATCACAAATCAAAGTCCTAATCAGAAAAAAATTTAGAGCTGCTCTGGGTAGGTTCATTAGAAAGTATAAAAAGGGTGAATGTGACATTCCGAGAGCCCTTCTACTAATAAAGGAGTTTCAGGCTTAAAGAACATAAAAGACTGAGGAAATTAATAAACTAAGAGCAGCCTAAGCCATTAGTATGATGTACAATGGCAATATAGGTGAAACAGTTAAAGTATAATAGCTATAGAAGTATGCACAAGGCATACTTTAGCCCTAATTCTCCTTAGCTAAAAATGACTCAGTTCAATAAAAGATGTCAGATGAATTAGAACAACAAAGCCAATAACTTTCCTAGTCTATTAGTACTGCTCAAGATTCATTGAAGAAGCAAAATTAACTCTTAATGAATATGATAGAAGAATTTAATGATAAATATGAAACATTGCAAGATAAGTTTAAGGCATTACAGACAGAAATTAATGATGAGGATGAAACTGATTCATTTTCACTCAATGAAGAATTTGATGATTTTGCATGAGCAATATTTATTTCATTAATTCTCTTTTCAAATGATTTAATTTTAGTAGTAAATTAGTTTAAAGAATTATCTCAAAATTTAGTTCATACATAAATCTTACTATATTCTTAAATATTTATAATTAGGGGTTTTG
>LASQ02006692.1:0-10847 GCA_001272955.2 Urostyla sp. PUJRC_G1 | reverse complement strand
CAAAACCCCAAAACCCCAGTTTAACTTTAACTATAAGATGAAATATGAATGAATTAATGAAATTATTTGTTTCATTTCAAATAGCATATTAGTCATCTCTTTCTGAATTCTGAATTTAATTATCTAATTAAACATATTAAGCAATATGGTTACCTTAGTCATCCTATTAAAATGAATAGGAAATATCAAGGAAAAGGGCTCTCAAATGCTCCTTCAATGCCTACTCATTGCTCAGGATAAGATCAGAAAAGATAGGCATCAGTTTAATTAAATGGCCTTTCTTATTCTTATATTGAGATTCGCTCACTTCTGGGTAACAGTCTAAAATGCGTAATTTCTCTAATATGAACACAACTTCATTCACTCGTTACCTAGGTAGAGCAATTTAGCCACTTTTCTATTCGTCTCTTGCATATTTTTCAAGTGTATCTCTGCATCGTGATATTAAGATGGGAGTTGTTATCTTGGCGATTTTAATCTTTATATCCTAAATCCTAATTTCATTTTCATCATTTATTTTCTTAATATTTTGAAAGCGACAAAGCTCAAAAAGATTGTTTAGACAATATTTAGATAATGAATTGCCAAATGGACTTGATATTTATTGTGATCCTTATGATAGTTTTTGTGATGAATACACTGAATTGCATCCATTATCAATAATCTTAATTAGCTAGTGCTAAAATTATGGACCTTTATCCTCAGTGCAATTAGGTAGTAAACTATTTGTGATAAAGTTCATCACTTGCATATCAAGATCCTAACTTGATTTTACTACATCTTCCATCACAGCTTTATTGTGGTTTGCTACCTTCTCAGGAAAGAAGAGCAGGTGATTTTGAACTAAATCAAGAACCTTCTCCCAAATCATCAGCTTTAGATCTTCATAGTTGAACTCACTAATATCTTAAGGTTCAACTAGCGCATATTCCAAATGCTCACTAAACATAATGTCATCCGCGCTTGAAACTGGCTCAAGTTTATCTTATGGAACCATAGACTACCTTAATCCGCCAGTGTAACCTCCTGTACTACCAGCGGCTTTGGACAATCCAGTTTCATTTTTCCTTTACTGATAAGATTCCTTTTCCTTCATTGCTTGGAATTATTTCTCTCTTCTTTCCTTAAATTGATGGCAGTTTATTAGGAAAGATGAGAAATGCATGGAATGTAAACCAACTGTATAGAACAAAGTATGACTACCTTTTGAAGGGAAGATGAGAGACATACAAGCATCGTTATTATATCTCAAATCCATTAATTATTGAATTCTATCGTATATTTTATAGATCAATTATGAATTTTTTCTGAAGATGGTATTGAACCTTCCAATGATGATAGATTAACTTAAAATTGAAAATGTCCTTCTAACAAAGGATTCACTATGGGGAAATTATGGATCATATTCTGTGAAGTCCATTAAACACCAAAACAGCAATTCTAAGGAATAATCATCCAGTATGTTAATTAGATTTTCTATAAATTCGAAAATTTGTTTCTCTTCATTAATTAGCTTGTGTATGTTGCCCATACTTTGAAAAGCTGAACCCATTGATTCGCTATTATTGCTTTTAGATTTGTTATTTTTAATCATTTTATACAATAATCCTATCATAATTTTAGATTATCTTTCTTCAAAAAATATTTTGTTAACATCTTAATCTAAGTACAACCTTTAGAGTACTTCTATAATGACTGGGAAGAGTTTATGGACTTAAGGCCTTTTAGGATATGTTGACATATCTTATTTGTCATTTGAGAGCCATTGAATTGTTGCAGTAAATAATTAAAAACTTGAATCAATATTGGAAATGAACAAATCAACCTATTAAATTAAAAAAATGTCAAATATACGCAATTTTATTAAGTTAAAAAATCAGCTATAGACTTATATATAGTTAAAATCAATTCCTGAGTTCCATAATTTATAATTCTTGCAAAAAGCTCATTAGTTTTCCTCCAAATACTATTAATTTCATTCTCGCTATAATTTAACTTTGTAAGATTAAGTTATTTTTACTTAATTTAAGCACAATTTAGGTATTTCTTCTCAGTTCTTATTAAAATCTAGATTGCTAATATACTAGATTCTTCCCATTATTCTCCTTAATTTTTAGTTAAGGCCTTCATTACTGATTCTTCATCAAAGTTCATCACTTTTCTCTAATTGCCTTTTTTCTTATTTTGAGCTGAAGTATTTCCTCCACCAAATGAAAATGTAGGTGTAGGCAGAAGCATATTATCTTAATTTAATACAAATTAACTTTGCTTCATCTTATCAGGATCATCAGAAATTTATAACGATTCATTTTTAGTTTCTTCATATTTTTAAATTGCATTCTAACAAATTTAGATTATTATTTTTTCAAGGAGGTTGCTCCATATTTCCTTGCTTAGGACATTACCATGAGCCATTATAATGTTCTCAAAAATATGAAACAAGGATCTCCTTAATTCAATTGGTAAATTAGCAGCAATTGATAGGTTAAACAATGTTTCAAATAAGATTTGCCAAATTTACTCAGGATTAATATCCTTCTAATTTCCAGAATCTTTCTTATTTGCAAACTTTGCAATAAAATCTGCTACATTTTATATATATCCAATAGCTGTCAAGTTGTTATTAATATTCTCTGATAGATCACAAAGAGAATATTTTTGCAAAGACTATAAAATACTAACAATATTATCTTGATAGAGTCTGTCAATGAATGTTGATATTATTAATTTTAAGCACTTAAACCCAGTAGCTACAATTTAGTCAATATTGTTCGGAGAATCTTGAGCGTCAACAGTCTTATTTAAAGTGCCAATAATTATGCGCCAACCTTCATTTTTAATTTATTGTCCACAAGATTATATTATTTTTTCTAAACCTTTCAATGCTTATATTTTATTTGAAGTATGAACAGTCTTTAATTGATCTGAGAAGGGTGTTAAAATTGTGTACTGCCACACAGTTCCACTCCAATTTTCATCCACTTCCATATCAAAGTCTTCATCGTTTTCAGGAGTTAAATCTTCTGATAATTGAATGAGAGATTTATCTCTTAAATAAGTTTATCTCAAATTCTACAAAGACTATCTTATATTGCAATGGCCCTCGAAGCCGACACCTTACCTTTCTACTTGCTGCTTTTTGAATAAAAATATCTCCAAAATTATACAGAGTAATGCTTCTATACTTAATTACCTAAGCATCTAAACTTTGCAATTAGTTAATATATCAAAGTGAGCTATTAATATCTTCCAAATTACTTCAATTCTAGTTAAATTTACTAGTGCAGTTTCAACTAACCTAGTAATAGCAAAGGTACTAACATTTGAAAGTACTTCTGATTCATTCAACTATGCATTTGGTTAAGGTTTACTGCTAACACCTTTAACATCTTGATCTTATTATTTGCTATTAAACTTTGATGGTTTAATATTATCTATTAATAATTTTTTAGAATGCAGATTTTCTAAAACGCATACAGTTAGTTATCCTAGTGCTGTAATAAGCTCTGATAATGATTAGTTGTCAAATAAGATGGTACTAGTAAATAAGGAATCAAAGGAATCTTAGAGTATATACATATCTGTTAGTAATGAATCTTAAAAATTAAACTATGATTAACTTAATGTTGAGAGATTCCCTGTTGTTTCTTAATTCTTCCCTCCATCATATTAGCCTAATTTACTCTTTTAATTACTACCCGTTTTACTATGTATACTATTGCTTTTTTATATAGATCCTACACCTAATAAATTTAACTCTTTAGGTAATTTTTCTTCTTCTTATGATGAATCTTTAACATTATATTCACTTAATACCTCCTTTTTTATCATATCATTATATGATCTTTCAACAATATTATACTCTTTCATTTTATCATTTACTTTTTATTTAATTTCATTAAAGTCTACTATTGTTTAATTGCCAGATTATGATGATATTGCGGCATTATTGCTCTTATTTTGAGATATTTTACCCCCTTTTTGTTTTAATTTCAATCTTATTACATTTTCAATTTTTTGCATTGTATCCAAAATTATATACCATGATTTCACATCAAGCATGTAACCAAAGCAATGGGCAATATTCAAAAGAGTTTTACTGATCTATATATTCCTTTCATATAAAGTAGGTTAAGAATTTAAGAGATCTTAACTTGCAATTTAGTTTTGAGAGTATTCATAAGTTAGGCATTAGGAACATAAAGAGTCAAGAAAACCATCTCTAGCTGAAAATAAATGAGCTGATCCACACAAACCTATCACATTTTAATAGGAATTTAATATTGTTTGAAGATGTACTTCATCTGTTGTTTTTATTAATAGATTTTAGAAGATAGAAAGTAATTGCGACCAAATAAGCAATAATAATTTTGTGCAAGAATCTTCTGTTGACTTTTACTTTGTTAAAGATGATTTAATTGGAGATAGAGCTTTAGGTGTAGTCTTCTTGTTTTGGGCCCCTATCTTAATTCCTGCTTAATCAAATAAGAGTAATAAATTATCTACAAAATTGCAGGATGCTTCAACTATTAATTTTTGGATTTAACTTTGCTGTGGATTTTATATTTCATTCTCAAGCACTTGAGCTTCTATAAACTTTGGTGTTTTTAAATTTGAAAAATTCAAATTGTTCATCATATATTTTTAATTTTGTTCATTTTATAGATCAATGATATCTGTAAATATTATTAATTGCTCAAATATTTATATCAAAATCTATATGTTTTTAATAAATAATTAAAATTCATTACAGGTTTGTTCACTTATAAGGAAGTTTGAGAGAATAATTTTATTAAATTAGGATTATTTAATATTATAGCTAGCTGCTCAAAAGCAATTAGGTTTCTCCAAGTTAAAATTTATTAAAGACCAATAATTTCTCCATTTTTTGTTCTTAGATAAGCTGTATCAATATCTTAAAAAACATAAGTCAATAAAGGAAAACCAATATTTAAATAGTTAATAATATAAAGTGATGCCTTCATTTATCTCATCCCTAAAGCATATTCATTAGTTTTTTATTTTAGTAACACCTCCAAAATTGGGATTATATATGATTCAAATAAACTTAGTATTGAAGGATAGAATTATAATGCATCTTAAGTTTGATTTAATATTAATGATATAAGATCAAGTAACATACATTTGGTATTTATAGATGGTTATAAATTCCATATTTAATTGCTTGGAATTATGCTTTAGTATTGCTATTAGATTTTCTTATCACCTAAGTCTTATCTACTTAATGTGAATGCAATACTTTATATCATATCATATCCTATCATAAATATTGAATCACCTTTTTCCTCAATTCTTTTAAGATTTAAAATTTTTTCATCCATTTCTCTCTAATTAAGAACATTTTAGATTTATAGCCTTCTTTTAACATCAAAAAAATCCTCTATTCCCCCCACTGCTTACTTTGATTTTTAAAATAATGCCTCAAAAACCAAAGTAAATAATTATCTTAATGTTGCTTAGATAGTTGACCTTACAGAATTATTCTTAGAGTTGAACATTGCGAAGGAACATTAAAGAACCTAAAAGTTAAATAATTTAATAGCATACCAAATCAACAAAGCATTTTGAAAGTTTGACTGAATTAGGATTTAAGAAGATTAAGAGAATCTGAAGGATTTTTATTTAAGTCATTTCATCTAGACTCTCGTTGCTTGCATCCCTTATCATTGTAAGTATTGTAATGATGCCACTCTAAATGTACATAATTAGATAAAGTAATTTATTACCTCAGAGATTTTGTATGAGGAGGCAATTTTTTATATACAATTTAGAGCAGGAATAAATAGTTTTACTTATTTTGTTTCAAAAGTAAGAACTAGTGGCTATAATAATGTCTCAATATTGCTCTCAACTAAAAAATTGAAATAATTATATTATACAATAAAACTAATCTTATGCCTTGCTCTATGATATAATCTTTAAAGCTTTTTCAACTTGCTATATTTAGTTAAATAATTCGACTTATTAATACATCTTTAATATTAGCATATCTCTTTTTCATCTCATTAAGCAATAATTTGTATTCGTTTTCTATTAATACTAATGAATTCATTTTTTCGAAATTTTTAAATATTTATATTTTACACATTAGGATGAAATATTAGCAAAAAAATTTACTCTGATTTAATATGAGTCAAGAAAAGATCTTATAAAGTTTTATTAGATTGATTGATATATTGAAAGAATAATTCTGAATAATTTGTTGCCAATAACTAAATTAATTTAAGGCTTTAAATTTTTGCTTCTCTGATTACCAAATCATATTATTAATGATTTAAGCCATATAAATAGTTTGCTTTGGACTTCTAGCTTAATTAACTGAGTGGCACCTTGGACAAGATAGAAACTAAGAAAATAAAATATGATAAAATTACATATAATCTTCATCAATTCATTATAATTAATTTCCACAGATAAATAATTAATTCCGTCAACATTGCATTATTAGCTTTTACTGTGATTAATCAGAGACTCTTTTATCATATAGAAGAGAATTTCTATTTTCTGTAAAATTGTACTAATTGATCCATTCGATGAAGTATCATTAATATCCTTAATAGTAAATCCTGATTCTTTGCCATCATTTTCACCATCATCTGATTATTTTTTATCAAATATGTAATCAAATATTATATCCTATTGTAATTGGAATTGGGAATTTGGATCATCAAATGTAGTAGGTTATAAGACATTTAAGTAAAGTAGTAAATTTTATAACATTCTACTCATACATTCTCTAAATACAATTTTGGACTTGTCCTTACATTTAAACATGAATACTTAGATATCAAGTAGATATTTTAATGTTTATTTTGCCTAAATAGTTGATCGAGTACCTATTGGTAATTCAATGAGATATAACTTTGTTAAAGATTCAAGCATTGTATTAAAGTTATCCTTTTTATATTAAATAATATTTTCTCCTTATACAATTTAATGAGTATGTTATCCTTTACTTTATATTATTGATTTTAATGTTGAAGGAAATTATTTCATGCATGATGCTAAAACCTTTATTGAAGTTAATACTTATTATAAAGAATCTGTAGTTAAGGATAATAGAAGCATTTCTCTACTTTTATCTAATTTTTTAACAACATTTTAAAGAATTTGCTTTGTAATTTGAATGGCTGTTGCATGAGTCTTTGAATCATATATTGTATATAGAACTTGCATTAAAGATGAAAATGCTAATAAACTTAAGGAAGTCATTGCATCTAATATGTGGTTATGTCTATTTAGAGTAGTGTTAATTTGATTTAAATATGCATTGATATTCTTATTGAAGCCTTCCTCATGGATTTTATAGCCAACTTCAATGTCCATAGCTTTATAAATTAAAAGGAAGCCAAGCCATTATTTCCTTTTGTCATTACTTTCCTATATAAGAGCTTTTAATATATTTAAAAATTATTCATCAACTTCTTCTACATTTTAGGAAAATTCTTATTTTTTCATCTTAATCTTTTAGATTTCAATCATTTCTAGAAATTATGGCAAGTTGTTACAACATTTATTAATATCAAGTACTTATTAATTTTGATTAATACCTCTCAATGACTAAAAGATTTTAGATTATGTAAAGCTTTCCATTTTTGATAATTATATTAAATAACAAATAGTTAAGCATTAATGAAATTAATATTTTTTATCAAACTTTACATATGTAAATTAAATTTTTTTTTGTTTATTGTTTCATTATTATTTGTATTTATTATGGATCTTATTTTTTTTAATTTTCAATTATTTTCTTTTCCTTTTAGGAATTTATTATTTGATTTCATTATTATTTTGATAAAAAGTTTAAATTGGTTAGAAATTAACAGGACCAACAACATGCCCATCACAAAATAAACCATTATGCTCGATTCCATCCTTAATTAGTTTTCCTTTTCCACTCACTCTACCATCATCAAATTATCCAACATAATAAGAACCATCATTATAAGTAATTTTTCCCTATCCATGAAATAATGATTGTTTAAATTCTCCCTGATATAATTCAAAAATATCACTATCTTGCAATTTTTTATTATTTTTTGACAAAATTGCATATTTCAATCTACCTAAGCCTTCAAATAAACCATTTTTAAATTCTCCATCATAAAACAACCCATTAGATTATTTAAGTACTCCGACTCCATCAAATAGTGAATACCTAAACTATCCAATATATTCGGTTTTAACTATTTCATTTCCTTATTATGATAGAGCAACCAATTGACCTTCCCCATGATAATAATTACACTTAAAATCTCCTTGATATTATTCACCATTATGAAAAACAAATGTTCCTTTCCCTTCTTTTTTTCCTTAAACATATTCTCCAGTATAAATATCAGTATTATTGTAAAACTACCTTCCTATTCCATGAAAAAGTCCTTACTTAAATTAACCATCATATATATATTTTCCTTATTTTGAAATAAGTTTTCCATTACCTTCCTCTTGATTATCCTTATACTCACCCTTATATTCTTCACCTTAACCATTATTATAATGTCCTTGTCCGTTCAATTTGCCATTGAGCCAGTTACCTTTAAAAATTTCTCCAGTATTCAACTTTCTTTCTCCATATCCATTTAATTTGCTGAACTTCCATTAACCTGCTATAACCTCTTTTTCTGAGGTTAAGATACCTTATCCATGCATGAAATGGCCTTTAAACTCACCTTCATATTATGAACCATCCGGAAAGATGTATTTTCCATTCACCTGTAAGTTCTAGTTCCACTATCCTTAAAATTCGGATCCATCAACAAACTTTTATACTCCAAATCCTTGTCTCAAGTCATTATGCCACTCACCTTTGTACACTTAATGAGCAATAAAAGAACTTTTGTTGTCATAGAATATTATTTAAGGAAGGGACTTGTGGTAACCATCATTAAGTTAATTTTCCTATGATGAACTCTGATTGATAATTTCCTTCAAGTTTTTATGAATTAATTAGAGATGTGAAGTTTGCTCTCCATATCCTTCTCTTTTGCCAGATGAAAAATCTCCCTCGTAAGTACCTTTGAATACAGGAAGAGTTAAAACACCATGTCCATTTCATCTTCCCTTTATTCTAGCACCTCTATAATATGAATCATCTTCATATAGTATTATACCTTCATTTGAGGATGTTTATTTAATTAGGTTTCTTAAAACATATTCATTATCATTTTTTACTTCAGTCTTTAGCAATTTAATTTATAAACGTTCCTCATCAAGAATTTATTCAGAGTTGAGTTTTATATCTAATAATTGCATTTATTCACATTAATCTAATATTTTTTGAATTTAATTATGGGAGCTCAAAAGTTTGGTTAAGTCAACTTTCCTTACTTTAACACCACTGAAAAGTACTGATTCGTCGTATATATTTCCATTGTATGAAGTAGGAAGCGGATATTAAGTATTCAGAGGTTTGAATTCTTATTTTATATTATTAATTTCATTTTCATATAAAAAAGGATTAGGATACATTTCTGTTGATCCAAGTGATTTCAGCAAAAATTTAAGGAAATAACCCCAATTTACTTAGGTTAACATATGATAATGAGAAGTGAACTTGTCATGAAGCCATGAGATTATTGAATCTTCAAATAAATCCCATCTAATTTCATTTAATTATGAATTTTCATCATTTTTTTAAACAACATATTATCTCCAGAAATATTCAACTTCCATTTCTTATATTAAAAATTGCACAAAATCTTATTCATTAACTTTTTTATTAAGAAGAGGGCTTTAGGTCTATTTATTGATAGGTGATAACTACTTGCTGATTATTTTATTTCTAATAAGAGTATTACTTTTGATCTGAAGTGTTGCTGCATCAAGAATATCATTAAATTTCTATTTAAAACTTTGATTAATTTTATGTTATTGTTATTCCTGTTGGGCACCATTAGGTGAAGTATCTGCCTTAGTTGACAAAATTTATAATGAAGAGTTATCAAATACACTCTATAGGTGAGACTTATCGAGTTTCTTCTTAAATAGGAACTCAAATCGAGACTTTAAGTAGCAATTTTATTGCTAATCTTATTCTAATTTACTCAAGTCACTCTTGATGCGTGATGAAATATCATTGTATTGGTTAACTTAAGGAAGTAGTATAACCTGTTAATTTCTTTCTGTTAATGGAATGCCATATTAAGGCCCATATATTTTGTCATTTGGTTAAATTGATTATACTATATCTTAAAGTTAGTACAAGAAACATACACCAGTGAGCTTAATCAATTTATTAATTATTTTATTGATTTTTTCTTCTTTCACTATAAAAATATTTTAATGATAATAACCTAAAATTTACATTTAATCATGAAATATGTTCAATTTAATTATATTGGCATGATTCTATAAGAATGAGTAATCTTTAAACTATTATTTAGAATTTTCATTATAATCAACACCTATCAAGTATGAAGTAATTTTTGAATAGTACTTAAATTTTTTTTATGATTTATATTCATTTAATTTTAACTCTAATAATAATAAGTAAAAAAGTTTATTACTTTAAATGGATTATTCTAACGTTCTTCTAAATCATTCGATTTTATTGTATGTTAAACCTTTATGTGATGTTTCTATCTTTATAAGGAAAAGTTACTCAATACTCTTTTATTTATATGGAGATCTTTCTAAAGTTTAAAATTTATATATAAAATTTGTGAACTTACACTTTGGTATCTATCTTTACCTTCAGACATATTTTATGAAATTGTAATTAATAAATTGTTATATATTCTTTTAATTCCTATTTCTTTTTATTATAAATGTTTTTAATCATTCCGCTATTTAATTCTAAGTAAAATATAGAAGGGGTTTTGGGG
>LASQ02006633.1:0-13099 GCA_001272955.2 Urostyla sp. PUJRC_G1 | reverse complement strand
CCCAAAACCCCAAAACCCCTTAAGCAAATATTCTTTCTAAATATTAATATTTTAAATATTAAACTAAAATACAATGGGTGAATATTTGAGCACACCTAACAAAGAGAAGGCCACAATAGAGCATGAAAACGGTCGTGTACAATTTCTACTTCTTTATCAATTTATAATAAATAGCTTAGATATGCTGTCTCATCAATGTAAGGATGGCGAAAGTCTATGGAAGACACTCACATAGCCTCATTGGACATAGGTGATTCAGTTTCCATATTTGGAGTATTTGACGGGCACGGTGGACAAGAGGTAGCTAAATACGCATAAAAGCACTTCGTCAAAGAGTTAAAATCGCTCGACTCATTCAAAAAAAAGGACTACCGCCGAGCCCTCCAAGATTGCTTTCTCAAAATAGATGCACAAATGGCAACGAACCCAGGTAAGAAAGAACTCCTAAAATACGCTGCTGGATAATATGTTGTTGATGAGGATGGCAATGAAATTTAAGGAAGTGTGGCTGGCTCCACTGCTTGTGTGGTCATTGTCACTAAACAAGAGATTATCTGTGCCAATGCAGGCGATTCTCGATGCATTATTAGTAAGAAAGGGAGAGCAAAGGAGATGTCAATGGATCATAAACCTGACGTGCCAAGTGAGCGTCGCCGCATCGAACGAGGAGGTGGCTAAGTCAAAGAAAGTAGAGTTAATGGAATGCTGGCTGTTTCGAGGGGATTAGGTGACTTTGAGTATAAGGGCAACCCTATTCTTAAGGTGCAGGATTAGATAGTTTCTCCATTGCCGGATATTTAAGTGGAGAAGATCGCACCTGATCTTGATTACATTGTTATAGCATGCGATGGGATTTGGGATTGCTTAACCTCACAAGATTGCATTAACTACGTATAAGAGAAGATAAAAAAGAGTAAGGGTAAGGAGAACTTGGGCAATATCATAGAGTGCATGTACGATGACATAATAGCGCACGACTTGGAGATGAGCAATGGAATTGGGACGGACAATATGACATGCATAGTGATCGAGATAAAGAGATGAATAATAATATTGGTGATGTTCTTAAATCCAAAAAAACATTAACTCAAACATATACATGTCTCCTTGTAAAAAGCGTGACAACTTATTCACAAAGGTGTGGCTGGGATCCTTCTCTATCTCCTTTATAAGATAGTGAGAGTCCTACCACCAGAGGATAAACATGTAAATATAATAATTAATTTCAGTTAACACTCATTCACAAAAAACATATTCATCATTCATTCCTCTCTCTTGTCTTTAATGATCGTGGCCAAAATTGATTTAGAAAAACCATCTTCTATTTCTTATTCCTCGCACTCATCTTCATCGTCTCTCATTGCAAAGTCAGACAAATATGCCAGTCCTCTGGATGATGAGAAGGCATTTTCTGTAGAAAATGTCCTCTACTTATTAGTGTCCTAAAATGATTCAGGGTTCAGCTAATTGGAGTTCGTCATAAACTTTTAAGGTGTTTGTTAAGCCATTAATTTATTAAGTTCCAAGTGAGATTAAAATGACTAAGCTCTCAAATTGCTGAAGTACTACGAAAATTGCATTTACTAGGATTGCTATTGAAGTTGTTGCTATTATTGCTATTATTGTTATTATTGCTACTACTATTATTAATAGAAGAAATAGTCGTTTGAGTATTATTGCTAATCTTGAGAGATATATGTCTATTGACCATTATTAAACGATTGTGCTCGCTGCAATCTGTACGGGCATTCTTTCATCTAATACATCTGTTGCTATGGTTAGTAGTATTGTTGTTGTTATTGCTATATGTAACCCTAACTTTGCATCATATTATTGGAATGAGAGAAACTGAGCCTGTTCGCTTATGGGGAGTAGGAAAAGTGGTGCATTTATAGCTAGTCATTAACTGTAAATGGACTTAATTATGTTAAGGAGTTATATTAATTCAACTTAGGCTTCATTGGTGAAGGAGTCCTATTTATGTGCTAAGGCACAGCCATTGTAGCCTATTGCTATTGATTGTACCCTCCAATCAATTAAAAGTAGGGGATGGACTTCTCACAGTGTTATGGGTAGCGCTTCTCAAATTTATCATGATAGAAGGCGCAAATATCTCCTCTCTTACAGTTCTTCCTCTTCGATTTAAATGATTACTATAATTTTAAACAAAAATTTAATTTACATCGCATGGATTGGTCTTATATTTAAGTGGATGATAGAGACGCTCGTACGTAGAGTGAGCATATTTGCACTGGAAACCTAATGGACATTCTTGGTGCTCCTAACTCGCATTCCTGCAGTCCTCTCCCTAGTACTAGTACTAATCTGGTGGCCTTCTGTAATCTTGGGGACGATGCGCATATATACACGAAGCCCAATCATGCTTTACATTCTTTTGGGGGCAATAGGCCGTTTTATAGCGGTATATGAAGAAGAAATGTGGGTCCATTTAATCCTTCAAATTTTATAAGTCATTTGATAAGTTGTTCGTGCTTTCAGAATCAACATAAAAGGGCACTAAAAATATAAATTATATAAATAAAAAGTTAATTTACTAGATTTATTTTTCTTTTGTGAGTTTGTGGGAATGAAGGGAGGAGGGTACTAACGCTTCTCTTAAATGTTAATTTTGGAAATTTCCTACAATATATCATGCCTGAATGATGCCAAATGGAATGGAACTGAGGCCATATTCATTGCTATAACCAACGGGCCATAGAAATGAGTGTTGCAGAACAACTCAAGGAAATGAGCATTGGGATTTCTCGGAAATTTATAACCTTCACATTTTAGAAGGAGAATATGAAGACCTAAAATTTTTGTATGTTAACTTAAATTATTACTTTTTCCTTGAAATTCTTCATAGTATTCTTACTCTATGTTCATTGTTTTTCTAAAAACACTATATATATAGAAAATTAATAAATAATCAATTAATTAATTAACAATTAATTAACAAAAAGAGGGGGGAAAGACCTTTATTTTTTTGTTAATAAGATATATTATTTAATATCTTACCTGTAAGATGGGGGCTCCTTAGGGGAATGTCCCTTGAAGACCTTTGTCCAGTAGTTATTGTCATTAGAGTCGAAGACTTATTTCAAACTTGATTCATTTCCTATATCAAATATAACCTTATTTGGAGAAATTACCTTTTATTTTTAACTACATCTCATATGGAGATAGATTAGTTTCCATGGGAACTACAACTACTTTAAGAGATGAAATTTGGCCTGTTACTAGTCGTTTGGGTGATGAGACCATCTGCTATTTAGATGAATTGAGGAGTTCTAGTTATTTAGAGCTGTACATCTGATGCATTTGCTATTGAGATTGAATGGATCCTGTTTGATTTTCCACGACTTGGAAACTAAAGTCCCTTATATGACTATTTTATTCTTTCAATCCTAGTTTAACTTGTGGTGAATACTGACTTTGTGTCATTTCGACAAATTGGGTCCCTTCAGTCATTATCTACTGAGGTGGGGTGAACATTTATTAGTTTTGTTTCATTTTTTTTAGTCTTCTTTATTCTATTTTGCAAGCCTTTTAATTGGGTTTATAAATTAAAAATATTTTTAAGTATATATTAAATAATATAAATTTAAATGTACGAAAATAATATTATAAAATATAATAATGGATAATTTAATAAAAAATAAGGAAATTAATGATGTCTAATAAGACAATTTAGACACAATTGATGAACAAGAAATTGACTCTAATGAGGAAAGAGCTTTAATAGGAAAACCACAAGAGGAAATTAAATTAAGAAAGCTAATGAAGTAAAAATTGTAGACGACAAACATTCCTAACATGGAATTCGAAGATTGCGAAGGGAATTTTTACAAGTTTTCAGAATTCTATGACTATCACAAATTTTTGGGTTGTGGAAGTTTTGGATTTGTCGTTTCTGCAATGGATAAATAAACTGGCTAGCATTTGGCATTAAAAGTAAGTAAAATTCTTTAATTTTTTATAAATATTAAGAAGGAATTTAATGAACTTCATAATTATAATTTTAAATTTATTTGAAAATAAAGACTTACAAGATTTAAATTTTTATAGATTGTCGATACAACACATGAGGCTTCAGTAATGTGTATTAAGCGAGAAGCTTTAATAATTTAGCAGCTCAATCATCCAAATATAATTTAGTTTAAACATGTATATTATTTTAGTAATTTTTATTTTAGATTAGAGAATTTAGCAACTACATAGTTCTTGCTATTGATAATGCTCGATCGGGTACTCTAGGTGATCTTATTAAAAATAATGCTACTATCTCTGATGAATAATGCTCATAAATAATGAAATCAATATTCTTAGGACTCAAACACATGCACTCATTAGATTTGGTTCATAGGGATTTAAAACCAAGTAATGTAGTCATCGACAGTATAAGTGACCTATCTTCAGTAAAAATCGTTGATTTTGGCTTAACTATAAAATGTGAAGGCAGAAATAACCTTAATGATAGCTGCGGAACACTGATCTATTAAGCTCCAGAGTAATGTATGGGATAAATGCAAGGAAAACCCATAGATATCTGGGCATGTGGTTTCATTATGTATGAATTAATAGTTGGCCATCATCCACTATACATTAAAGGTGAAGACAAATTAACTTATAAGGACAAGTTAAAGTCATTGAAAAAATTATCCTTCAATTCTTCAAATCTCACTCCATTAGCAATAAGTCTTATATCAAAGTTATGTGAGGTGAAACCCTCATCGAGATATAAATTAGATTAAGCTCTATCACATCCATGGATAACTAGAGACCTTATGGGAAATATACCAAGAACTAATATTGAAGAAAACATATTCTTATATGAAGTTGATGATAAACTAAGGAAAGTAAAATTTTTACATTATTAAATATTTATAGTGCGTTAACTTAATTACATTTTTATCAATAAGTAAAAATCATAAAGAATTTTAAAAGTAATGGTTAGAAAAATAATAATTACTTCAAAAATAAAAAGAAATTGAACATTAATAAGAAATTTTTAGATAAAATCTTTTATCATAAAAATAAAGGGAGGAAGAAGAACAAGTGTTACTTTAATATTAATCATAAGTTTAATTAGAGGAATAACGCTAATCACTTATAGAAGAACAAGAATTAGAAGTTGATGAAGACGAATAATTCTTTAAAGAGTTTTTTAAGCAAACAACAAGTACTAGAAAAATTTCTCTTTAAGATCACAATGCAAGTGTAGCCGATGAGGTAATGATAAAATTTGAATAATATAATTTAAGAGAACATTGCAATTCAGTATAATAAAGTGGTGAATAAAGCAATAAGTCATCAATATCCTATACATCTAATAATTTAAGAGAAACGCAGTTAATATCTTCATCAAAAAAAAATTTAGATAGAATTCCAACTAAGCCTCCTCTAGCTAGAGATACATCAAATAATAGAGATCCATAGAGAACATAAAAATCATTCAGGATACATAAGCAAGGAAAGAGAATAAGCTAAGCAATTAATTAATAAGTTTCTTTTATGAATTCTAAGAATAGTCCGAATAAAGCAAATGATAATATTTCAACAGATAATAATTAATAATAGAATCTAAATAATAATTCTGAATAGAAAAGTTTAGAGAAGAGTGAAAGAATAGTAATTAGAAGGCGATCATTTGTATCATAAAATAAAAGTTAGAAATCTGATAGTAGAAATAGAAGCGATAAATATTCTTCTAATGATGGATCAAACAGAAATTAAATATCTTAGGCAAATGGTGGATAAATGTCAGAATTTCATTAAGAATCTTCAAAAGCATAGTTAAAATTTAATAATAAAAAGCATGGATCTAAAAAATAAAGAAAGGTTGCATGATCTTTAAATAAGAAGAGAATACCACCAATGCAAAATTCTATATAACCGATTAAGTTAAATAACATAAATAATGATAATTCAACTAAAAACAAAACTAGTTAATAATAAAAGTTGTTACCAACAAAATAATAATAAGGGAAAAGTTAAGAGTTGCTAGCACTTGAATAATAAAAATAATAGATAAGGGAGTATTAAGAAAGCGTTATAGCCTAGTAATAAAATACAAAAAAATTTAATTCTACTATTTGAAATTAAGTTCCAATTTAGAAAAGGACATAATAAGTCGCTGCAATATAGAATAGTAATGAAACATTTGACATAATAAAACATGGACCATCACTTAAGGAAAAATCACTTATGTCAAATGATGTAAGTTTGAGATAATCACCTGAAAGGAATGGTGGCTATCATTTAAATAACTAAAAATCAGCTCAAAGTTTCTTTAATTTGCAGCCTTGTTACTAGTAGGAGTCTAATGAGGTTAATTACAGCAATATAACTAATAAATATAATCTTTAGTAAATAGCAAAGAATAATTTAGTTTTATCCCCATTTGAATAGTTCCTATCGAGCTTAATGAGATAAAATGAAGAAGAAATAAATTAGGTCTAATAATAATAATAAAGTAATACTGCTTTTATGCTTCTTTAAAAGTAATCTTAATAATAAAGGATTTTATATTAAAAGAAATGAAAGTACTCTTACAGAGAGTAATTAATCATATTGTATAATTTAATTATTTTTAATTCAATAAATTCAGTTAAAAATAAAATGAATGAAGATGGTGTTGTTTTAAGAAGAGCTGATAGAGAAAAAATGCTCAAATAATCATTTAAATTTGATGAAAATTCTATTTGTAAAAATAAGAATTGTAAGTAAGGTATTCATAGACATATGCATGTAAAATAAATAATGATTAAATTTTTTAACAGTTCAATTGTAAAGAACATTTATTTTGCGATTCAAACAAAATTGACTTGATTGATGAATTAGAATAAAAAATGGCAGTTCCATCTCCAGTCTCATATTAAGTAATAATCTTAAATATTTTAAACAATTTAGTTAAGAAAGAAATTCCTTTAGGAGAGAAATGAAGGCTTATATGGAAGAGAAGGCCCTTTACCAGATGATAAGAAAGTAGTAATCACTGAATAAGGACTTGATCATTGGCTAGCAACTACTTTTAACCTGTAATTGGAATAAATACCTCCATTTAGACCTCATAATTTATCAGTAATGATTTGTATTTAAAAAATTTTATAGAGATTTGTTTATGATTAACTCAAAAAGTATGCAAGAGAAAATGCTGTTAATGAATAAAAATTAAAAAAACTAAAAAAATAAAGAAAAAATGACAACTCAAGTCAAGATTAATAAAATTAATTAAGAAACTCTACTTAATAATTATAAAAATATGGTAACAAGGATTAATTTAAGTCTGATCCAGAAAAATTAAGGCATATTATCTACCCTAAATCAATGAATTTATCTTCGTATATAGAAGAGGTTGAAAAATAAGAAAAATATGGTGACTTAAGAAGAGACTATACATTTACAATAGAGCAATAGACATAGGATACAAGAACATAAAAGACTTAAAGAAGTTGCATGTCTATGGCTATTAATAACTTAACAGACAGATAAATAAAGATAATAGAAAGTAGAAATGAAGCTGTGTAGAACAACCTTAATACTCAAAGATACAGATGACCAAATAAAACTATTAGGAGCCGAATTCAATCTGATTGCTTGACTTTTCTAAATTAGTAGGAGATTGAGAAAACAGCTACAAATTAATACTAAACATATTAATCATAGAATAAATCATCTGAGAAGTATAGTTCAACTGTTAATACTGTTAGAGAATAAAAATAAATGAAAATTAAAAAGGTTATTGTTAATTAAAAATAAGTGAATTAGGTTATATTTAAAAAAATTGAGGAGAATTAAAATAATTATTCAGATTCTCAATTTTATAAAACAAATAATGACAAATAATATAGTAAAAAGGAAATATTCTCAAGGATGTCATCTATGATGTAATAATCAAAGCCAACCACACCTAAATCTCGATTTAAGTAATTTAAAGAATAGTAAGATAAGTAAAATTTTCATACATAAAGCAAAATTCTAAAAGAGGTATTAAATATTATCTTAATTTAAAATAGAAATTATTTAACAGTTATGGTATTAGTCCAATAAATAACATATCGACAGAAAAGTTCATTCATTCAAATTAAACTACAGCAACAAATTAATCAACAGCTTAAAAAAATATGACATTATTTAAAGATAAAGTAAACAATAAAATAAAATTTATTGTTTAAAATAATTAAATTAGTAACTCTGTTGAATAATAGATAGAACAGGATCCTAGTTATATTGACACGAGTTTTATCTCAGAAGATTTGTATTTTTTTCAAATATTTTACAAATTATAGGAAAAAAGAATTATATGAACCTAAAGATTAATAGAAAATTATAGTAAATATTGAAATAGAATATTTCACAATGAATTTCTATAAACTTATACAAAGGATAAAGGATTTAAACCATCCTTTATTTTGGTTATAAAAAGGAATTATTTGTTCATAATAAACTTAATATGAATAAGCAGTAGATTATTATAAATAAGGATTAAAAATTGTAATTTATAAGTTTTTATATAATTAGAATTCTACAAATGAAAATTTAATTTATAATCTAGCTTGCAGTTATGAAAAGATAGGCCGCTTTTAAAATGCAATAAGATGGTTTAATAATTGCTTAAAATTGAAGCCTAGGTGGACAGATGCCTTATTTGGTCTTTCTGTAATTTACTTTAAAATGGAATAATTTGAAATGTCTCTTAAATATGTTCAATAATCCATTGAAACTCATAGAGGGTATAATAATTTTCATATAAATATTTTAGAGCTATTATTTCAATTGAAAAAATGATATATTTGAGAGCAATGAATTATAAAAATTTAAAATTATATGAAAAGTCTTCCAAGGATTACCAATCATTGATTAAGGAGTTTAATTATAATGAAAATAAGAATAAGATCAAATATATTTTTGGAATCCTTTTATTGCCTTTATAATAAGATAGATAGGTAAACTTATTAATTAAATATTAAATTTAGGTGAAAGGAAATTATCTTGAAAATTTCTAATAGTTATACAATTTTTATGCAAAGATATAAAGAACTAAATTAGATGAAGATCTTACTGAAATTATTAATAGAGTTAAGACTGAAAATAATTATCTTACAAATGCCAAAGACCTAGTAAATATAATAAAAGCCAAACCATTTTTTGGCAGATTTAATGATTAATAATTAGGTAAATATCTTCCAAAAGCTGAATATAAAGCATATAAATAAAATGAAATTGTTTACTTAAACCAAAAGATAGGTGTTTTACTATCAGGTTCCATTTTTTAAAAATCTCATGATTTCGATATTCTTTCACCAATCATTACAGCTAAGCTCATAGCAGGAAATATAATTGGATATGATAAATTAGATGAAAGTAAATCAACAAGTTCATCAACTTGGCTAATAGTTAAAGAACCCTGCGAAATACTATACTTTGAATAATAGCATTTTGAAAAGATCTGGAATAAATAGATTTATAATTTCGAAAAACAAATTATTTTAAAATCCTTAGAAATTAATTAAATGACTAAGAATCTGAGTATATAGCAAAGATATCTTTTAGCATTTGAAAGAATAATTATGAAGGAATTTAAGCCAAATGAAATTATCTTAAGGTATTCACAAGAAGATTAAGAAGAATATAATTTAGCAAAACAAGCATTAGTTTTGACTTTGAATTAATCAATATAATTAATGAAAGAATCTGATGAATAATTTCACCATTGCGAAATAGAAAATAAATAAAATTCACTATAATAAAAATAATTAAGATATTAAAATGCGCTAATGGGTGCAAATTTGCGTCATAACAATGAATTAGAGTATGCAGGAATTTATATTATTGATGTTGGGCAATGCTATGTTGTAAGAGAAGGAGAAGAAATTCATAAGCTATCAAAAGGAGACTCATTTGGTGACACCTTCTTTAACTAACATTTTGTAAGATATTTTGGCTCTAATATTCTATTATAGGGATTTGAAAGCTTTGGAGACATTGTTGCTGGTCAAAATGGAACTAAATGCATGTTATTGACTCTAGAAACCTTGAATAGACTGCCATTTGAAGAATAAACAAGACTAACAACCAATGAATTATATTAAAGAAAAGAAGGACTTTATCATATAATAAGCTAACACTTAAATATAAATATGAACACGATTAACAAGTATTGATAAAATTGAATTATTTTAATTTCATTAAATCACTTAAAGCCATATCTTTTCTTTATCTCTTCATACTAGAAGACTTTTGAATGCTTAATATTCATAATCTTGTGTAGCATATTTAATTCATTTTCACCTTATATTCTCCATATTGGCCACACAATATATTTTACCTTCCCTAGAACATGTTACTTGCTTATGGGACCATATTCTGTTAATGAATCATGCTTTCTTTTATTATCATCTTCACATTCAATCCATAAATGATTAGAAGGAATTTCTCTAACTCCCTTATCATCTATTCTTTCAACCCATTCCTTTTCTATTGCAATAGCCCTTCTAAAGAAGATTTCTTTAGAATTGTATGGATTTTATATTACGACTATTTGATTTTTTAATTCTTTATTGGTAAAAATTTGCTTTTTATACATCACTATATCTGAGAAAAATGGATATTTAGCTTATGTTATTGAAGGATTCATAGATCTATCATTTTTAATGCGTTCTAAAAATATTAATATTTGATGAAACTTTACTAAAGGAACAGAAAAAAGTATTAATATAAAAAAGTGCAATTAATGATGTAGTGAGAGCTACATTTTTCACGTTAATATCTCCATTTTTTTTAAAATACATTTTAATTTTTATTCATTAAAATAATTAATGGCAGAATAATAAACATCTTTAGTAAGATCGATAAATTAATAAAGCAGATTAAATGTAAACTCACCAACTTGGCAAGAAAAAGTCTATTAAAATGAATTAAAAGATATAGAAAAATTAGAAAGAATTTTATAGAGAGAGAAAGAAAAGTAATATATAAGAATACTTAAGATGGAAGATTTAGAAAAAAAGGAGGAAGAGTGAAGAGAAAATGCAAAGAAGATAATATAGGAAAAAGAAAAATGAATGAAAGAACCTCAAATATTTCAAATATAAGGTACAAATATTTAACCACTATATTAAAAGGCTATCAAGTAAGCTACAATTAGCATATTAAATTCAATAGACCACAATAATAGTCATTAATTAAACTAAGATATCAACATATTTAACAAAGAACTTTGGTCACCTAAAATAGAATCAAATTCAAATAGTGAAACTAATGTAGTAAGCTAAGGTAATAATGGAAGCATTCCATTTTTCCATTTAAAAGGGAAATACAGTTTAAATAAATCTATAATTGAGAACTTATCGTAATAATAACTTTCACATTTAAGCTAAAATCTTCCTACATTAATAGAGATTGAGAAAATGAAAATGAAAAGGCTGAGTGGACCAACTTAAAAACAAATACTCACTTCTAATTAGAATATGAAAATAGAAGAGGATTGTCTTCATAAATCTGAAACTCATATACCAAATCTATCATCACAATAGCATAAGAATGATGAATAGGAAAGCCTAGATCAAATAAATATAAATTTTAGCTTTTATAAGACTCCATAAATATAAGTAGAAACATAAAATAAATAAAATACCTTTAGCAATGAAGCAATTAACAACTATTATCAAACCCTTATTAAAAGAAAAACTTTCGAGGAATCAGAAAAAACAACATATAGAAGAATGAAACCTGTCCTAAATAATTAAGATTCATTTTAAACATTTAGTCCTACATAAAAGCTTCAAGAAATTAGCTATTCAGATCTAGATTAATTAAAATTAAAAATGAGCTAATCATCATTTATGAAATTAATTGGCTAAAGTTTATAAAATGTTGCACCAAAATCAATTAAAAATTTATAAGGAGAGTAATAAGAATAATAATAAAGATAAAATTGTGTCACTGTGTTTTAAAATAGAAAATTTTCTCATGATAATTCTTATGATATTAAAAGCCAATAAATTTTTGATCAAAGTTAAGATTTTTATTAGCCTAAAACAAATTAATAAATTATATCAAATTCAAGTTTAAATAAATAGTTAATGTAAAAGTCCTCAAAATTTACATAAAGATATGGAGAATTTAGCAAATTTAATTTAACATAATCTTTTATAATGAAATAAAAATATCAACAATAAAATGAGTAAAACATAAAATATTTTGATATCAATAAATAATACAATAATATAATAAAGAGTTCAACAAAATTTTAAGAACGACCACTAAGTAATTATGCCTCAAGACAAAATGACCAAAATAATTCAGCATTTCTTAATAAGAGCAATTCTAGGTTGATAATATCAGAAAATGATAATAAACCTTAAAATGTTTATAATGAATTATCCTCAAATATAATAAGCTAGTAATAATTTAATTAAAACTTATCTTAAAATATTTCTAAAAGAGAAATTATAAATACAGAGTTTTAAAATAAAAAATAAAGACCGATGACAGCAAAAGAAAATAAGAAAAAGGCAAATAATAATATAAAAAATATTAATAAGTCAGGATTTCTTTAGAGGAGATCAGATTCAGGAGTAGATTTTAGCTAATTAGTAACAAAAGAATTATCTTAAAATGCATAAAACAGAAAATAATAGTCCTTTAAACCTCCAAATAATTTAAGTAGCCAATAGCAAAGTTATAATGATATTTTTAAAAATTCTAACAAACTTTAAAATCAAAATATTGAAATAAAGATAGAATACAAAAGTAAAAATAAACCAGCTATTGAATTAAAAAATGCTCCAATAAACTAAAAACAAAGGTAAATTTCATATTTATTTATTATAAATAGAGTTATACTTCAAACTTCATATTAATCAGAAAAAAAGAATTATAAATCAACAAATAAATTTGAAATTTTTAAAAGAATTAAAGTAATTAATTTTTATTATAAAAATTTATTAGAAAGGTAATGTATTTAAGGATGAATATTTTGAAGCAAAAAATCCATTAACTTAAAAAGGTACAAAGTTTATAAGCTTTTATTGAAATATTTTAATTTCATTAATATTTTTCAGAGATCTTAAGAAATTATTAATGGGGTTTTGGG
>LASQ02006555.1:0-11649 GCA_001272955.2 Urostyla sp. PUJRC_G1 | reverse complement strand
CAAAACCCCAAAATTTTATTTCTTAAATAATGTTGATTAATTAGATAAAATATAAAATAAATATATATTAATAAATAAATGGATAAGAAGACTATAACATTGAAAAATATTTCTTCCGATTTAACAGAATTGAAATTAAGCAAAAAACATTAATCTTTAGAAGTAAATCTATTTGATTAATACTTAAATTGGAAAAATATATTTGAAAATTTGAAAGATGATCAGATAAAACATGAAAACCTAAGAAAATATTTTAGCACATAATTTTTTGGTAAATTATATTTCATTCTTATATTTTTATTAGCTAAATATTTAGATGAAATATCTCCAATATTTCTAGATATAAATAAAAGAGATTAAATAAGTTAATCATATTTAAACAAAATTTTATAAGGTATACTATTAGGATACGAAGATTTATATATGGATGCATTGCTTAAAAGATTCTTTGATCCAAATTTCACTCATTACAAACAATTACTTAAAAGTTTATCAATTATTAGTAACTTTATGTTATTCCTAATAAAAGAGTTTCATTAGCGATCGTCTCTGCTGATACAAAAGATTACATCAATAAATAAAAAATTTTTAGAAGAGATTTAATTAAAAAAGGAAGACCTCCTATTTGATAGGAAGGGTTTATATCTCTCAAACCTTAGTGAAGATGATAAGAAGATACTTAATATTGCATTTATGTCAATTTTAAAATTTTGTGTCTAAGCTTTATAGTAAAAAGGAATTAAAAAGAAAGATAAAGAAAATATATTCAAAAATATATTAGATTAGTTTCTTATAATAAGTGATAACTTTTAATTAACATTTTTTGACTTTTTAAATGATATTAATTAGGATATCTCTTTATTTCATCCTTAAGAGGAAGGAAAAAATTCAATATAAAAATTTTATAAAAATCTAGAAGATGATATTTATGATTATATGAATCTTGAATAATTAAGTGATTCTATTGGAGATTTTTAATTTTTCTCAGATATAAATACTGGAAAACCAATATTTAAGTGCAATATAATATTTTTTTTACTTCAGATCTATTATAATTTCTTGCTTTTAGATTCAGAACTTTTTAAATTTACTAATAAAATGTTAGAAAATAATAAATTTATTGAAAGATTGAGAGTAATAATACAAAGATAAATCCTGTTTTATATACTTGAGACGAATCCAGTCTAATAAAATCTTCTTTAAATGACTAAATAGAATAGTAATTAAGAAATATCTAAAAATAATACCCCAAGAATGGAGAGATAAATTAAATTATAACCTTTAAATACACAATTAATAGAAGCCTAAACAGCGCCATTACCAACTGAATTGAGCGTAGAACAATTATAACTCTCTCCTTCTGCCTTTTGCAGAGAAGTTATGCAAGATGAATCTAGGCTATCGCCAATGCTTTACACACCCAAATATTATAAGGCAGAAGAGATGTCCGAATTTAATGCTTCTGTTTTCTAATTAGAAATTCGAAATGTTGATGAGATAAGCTATAAAAATGAACCATCAATAGTTAAAGAAGTAAAATTAATAAAAAAAAATTCAACTAAATATTAAAAATAACCTGAATAAATAAAATATAACGAAAAAGCTATCAAGTTTATTAAATCTTTAGAAAAATTAAAATCAATAAATTCAAACTTCCCTAAAAAGTCTAGAAACCTTTAAAAAAATTGGGAATACTAAAAGAATTGGGTTAAGTTTTCTCTTTTACTAATTAAAATATCTATACATATTCTAAAGGATAAATTTAATGTTGAAAATATATAACCTAATCATTTATTTAATGAAATGATGCATTTATTTAATAAATCAATGTACTTTATTTGTGAAAACTAAACATTTATATCCTTTTAATCCTGCAATACTTATAATATTGATGATATTAATGACATTTTAGATACACCTGTTTATATTTGTGATATGAATTAGCTCTTTTAAATCGTAATTTATTAATTTAATATTCAATAGATTTTTGAAATAAACGTTTATGATAATAAATAACTCATAGAAGTATTTTAATTAGAATACGCTGATATTTTAGAACATATCAAAGATAAATCTTATGATACTGATGATTAATTTTAATATATTAGGGTTTATTACCTTTTATTTTTTAGAAAAATAAAATAAGAAAATTTAAGATAGAAAAGAGGTTATATCGTTGAGAAATTGTTTGAAATATTTGACAAATTCTGTATATCATTTTTAAATAAATTTAATTTAGTTTATTATCCTGGATTAATTTCTGATATAGAATAAAAGAATATTTATAAAACTTAAGATGATCTAAAAGATATTTACAAGGTACTTTAAGAGCATTATTCTTAAATTTATTCTATTTCAAACTAAATTTTGATATAATAAATTATCATCGAATTATTATAATAATTGGGTAAAGATGATCTTGAATTTGAAGTTTTAATTTGGGGGAAAGTCATTTAATTTATGACAGATAAAAATAATTTAAATATGAGAGTAAAAACATGCAAAAATTATTTATACCTTAAATTAGTAATATATTTAGTTAATTATGAATAAGTTGATTCCAAATATGTTTATCAAATTTTAGATAATAGTAGAAATAATGAAGAATTTTATTATAAAAAATTTGACTACAAATTGAAATTAAAACTTAATAGTGAAAAATTAAAAGAATTCTTAATGATAATTATAAGTCACATAATTTAATATTACTAAAAGCCAGAATATGAATAAGTCTAATAAAGTATGAGATTTTAGACTGAGATTTAAAAATAAGAAAAGAAAAATGAAAAGGTTAAAAAATCTTCAATCATTTTACTAGGAAGAATATTGATATATTTTTATGACTCTCCTTTAATTGTATAAAGGTATAAAAAATTAATAGATCCATTTTTAGGAAGCTAAAGTCAGAAGATTATATAAATCAGCATTAAAAAAAACACCACAAAATTTTTAGAGTAGATAATATAATTTTGTTTAATAAGAAGTGTTTTATTTTCAATAAATGATGATTTTGATAAATATATAGAATATTTTAGATAAATTTTGTAGAATATGCTTTAAAAAATCATTATTTAAAGATAATAATATGAAAAAACTTAAGATAATGTATATGAAAATTAAAAACTTTTAAATAGCAATCATAATAAAGAGGAAATATAATCCATTGAAAGAAACTATTTTAAAGTTTAATAAATATCAATTAATTTAATTTTAACTTTCTTTGAGCAATATATTGATAGTTAAGATAAAATAAATGATGAATAAAAATTTCAATTATTGGAAAAACCTTTATTTAATCAAGATTGTTTAAATATTATGAAAGATATGTACTAATAAGCTTTTTAATTAATATTTATTATAGGATTTGCCTAGATGAAAATAAATTACCATAATTAATAGAATATTTTTGCTAAATCTTTTTATATAATATTAATAATCCATAAAATATCTAGCTATTGATGAATAATTAAAGGATTAAATTCCATTAAAACTTGTATTAAGTAACTATATAATTCTTGTTGAAATGCTTAATTTCTTCAATAAACTCATAATAAGTTTCTAGAGATATCATTATATAAAGCATAGTAAATTTTTAAAATTAATTAATTCTTTAGGGAATATTTATTTAAAATTTTTATGCATGCGTTGTGTCAGAATCTACAATTTTTGGATTAAAATTTATCAAATCATTAAATTAATAAATAATTTAGCAAATTAAAGAAATTTTGATCTATTTAAGAGAAAATAATTGTGATTAAATTTCAAAATATTTAATAGAACTCCTCTTTTATATTTTTACAAATTAAGATTCTTAATTAATATTTAAAAAATACTTTTCATTTATTAGAGAAATAACTTTTTATGAAAATAAAATGGACACAGTAGATTTTATACTTTTAAAAGATTAATTAAATTTAATGTAAAAGTTAATTTCAAAAGATATTTTTTATAAAGAAAGAAAAGGTTTAAATTATTTTTACCACTTTTCTTATATTACAAAAGGAATTATTATATCAGATAATTTCAAACTTCCTGAGGAAAATTTTGAAATTTTTTTGTAATTTAGATTCAATCCAATTTAGATCTAAGATATGCTAAAATAAAAAAGTGATAAAAAGCCTTTAATGATGACTCTCTTTAATTTTTATGATCCCAAATAGAATATAAACTACCCAATAATGTTGAAAGCTGACTAAAAGAATTTTTATGTATTTTTTTACTATAAATTTTTTTTAATTTATAGTTATATGAGCATTCATTTTGTTTTGACAAGCTTTGGCATAATTTGTTAATCAAATTTAAGAGAAAGTCAATTTCCATATTTTTAGATGATTTTGGCTAAATGATTAACAAAGAAAATTTAAAATTAAACAAATAAACAAATTATATTCTGACTTAAGGGTAATATTATTATATATAAACGTTTTATTAATAGTTGTTAAATAAGAGAGTATAACCAATAAGATAGATTATAAATCACAGAAAATGAATTTTAAGGTTAAATGTCATTTCTTTATTTTATAAATAAAGGAGGTTTGAAAAATGATTTAAATCCTGACTTAAAATAATAATACAAGCAGTTTTTAGTTAAAACTCTTAAAGATAATACATTTTCATTAATAAATTCAAGTAATTAGAAATTAATACTCTCGCGATTCAATATAGGTAAGGAATATTTTTATAATATATTATTAATTTAGATGATTAAAACAAAAAACCTTGGTGCAGTGTAGATTCCCACAATGAAATAAACTAATTTTAAATATTATTACATTAGCATGCATTTGAAAAAGGTTATTTAGGTGCAATGAGAAATTTTGGATTTATAAATTAGCTTGTTTACAATGGTGGATTTTTATTATTAATTCCTATTTTAAAAAGAGTGCATAAGTTTAGTCTTTCTCCTTTCTAAAAATCTGAAATAATAGAACAAATTTTCTAAATTTTAAGAGAATTCTTACTTAAGGCTCCAGAGCATATCTATACTCTTTTTAAATATTAAAAATTGATCTAGTTTTTGTAAATTATTTTAATTAAATAGGCATAAAATAAATTAATTACCAAAAATTTAATTGAAATACTTCAAAATATATTAAATGACTCAAAGATTCATTATGATTAATCTCGACAATAATAAGGCTTTAGGGAATTTTATTCCGAATTTCTTAAAGAAATTATTCTAAATATTTAGTTTAACTTAAACTTCTTATAAGAAAAAATTAATGAAAAAAATACATAAATAATAACTTAAACATAAAAGATTTTGACTATAATTGTATAAAAAAGAGAAAGTGTACATTCCATATTTGTTCAAAAATCTATTTATGACACAATAATTAATAACTTATTTTTATTATTAGATTTAAAATAAATAAAATTAGCTAAAATATTCTAAAAATATATAATATATTTCATCAAATGGTTATATTTAAAAGAAGAATATAATTAAATATTATTTACTATTGAAAAAGGAATTAGAGACAAATAATTATTAAGTATATATTTGAATATTATATATGAAATCAACATCGATACTTTATTTATACAGAAACACTTTTAGGATGTTCAAAAAATTGATTGCCAAAAGTTATATCCACTTTTAAATTAAAAGTAATATTTTGATGAGCATAATAATTTAAATGATTTAATTATTGCTCAAGTCTTAAAAATTTTATACTTCAATTTTAATAAAAGGCTTACAACCTCAAGTAATATGTCTTTTATAATAGGACATTAATCAAATCTTAATAATAACCAAATTTAAAAGAACAAAACAACATTTTATTAAAATTTGCAGAGTTTTCTTCTAAAGAATTAACAATTATAATAATTTACATATAGAACTTTAATGTTTTGTACTTTTAAAACAATCATTTATAAACCTGCAATATCTATTAAAGATGTGGATTTAATTGAGGAAGAAATAAATAAAAATCTTTAAACAGTTGATATTCAAAACGAGCAATAATTTGATATTCATATGTTTATTATAAAACTTTCTTGCTTTCAGCTTTTTGATATTGATACTAAACTAACCTTTACTCATTCCTTCTATAAATTCATTGAAGTACATTCTCAGAAAATATTGAACTCAATTTAAACTAATGAAATACATATAAAAATTATAAAATCCTACTTCTACAAAATAATGGAAACAATTATAAACTCATAAGATTAAAATTAAATTTCACTAGCATAGAAATTAGTAATTTAAATGTCTTTTAATTAATTCAAAGTGTTAGAAAAGGTAAATCAACAAAACTAATTATCATTAATTGATATTTAAGGTTTATAAATAGTAAATAGAATTATATTTATTTTTGACAATAATACAAAATCTTAAATAATAATAATAGATTAAATTTTAAAAAATGTGCTTAATTTTATATATAAATACTACGATAACCTTGAAAATAATTAAAAAGTTTTATTAAATTTAAAAATGATATTAACAATATAATTTATTGAGGAACTTTATATTAGAAAAGGAGAAAATATCATTATGGATGATTTATTTATAGATATGATAGGAAAAGCTATATTAATATTAGATTATTTAAACCTACTTTATTTTGATTATCCTTATAGGCCTCTATATGATAGCGAAGCAAGTTAAATGGATCAAATATAATACTATAATATAGAAGATAAAATCTACAATGAAGCAATTTTTATTGATGGTGGTCCTCTAAGAATACTGACATTTCTGTTATTTTAATCCATTTCAAGCTTCTCGGATGATGAATAAAAATTTTTTATTATTTTAGATTATATAAGGTTTATTTTCTTAAGAGATAATTCAGATCATTTAGTTACACTATAATAATAGTAAGCTCATTAAAAACCTTTTAGATAAAATACTTTAATTTTTGATCTACCTATTTAATAAGAACATAAGTAAAAATCCCATGATCAAAAATAAAATTATAATGAAGAAATTATTAAAGCAATTAATTAGCAATAGAGCATAATAAATTAGGGAATCAAAGGAATGAATGAAACTCAAGGTTTTATTCCAATTTTATTAATTAGTTAATTATTTGAACTCAATTTGATATTGAATTAATAATTAAATAGTTTAAAAGACTAATATGAGAAATAATAATTTAAAGAAAACTAATTATACTAAATTCTATTTTTTATTTATTAAATTCTTTATAACGGTTATACAAAATAACTAAAAAATGTACCTTTTGGAGATATTTTTATAACAATATTTTACCCACCTTTAAAAAAGGACCTTTATCTAAATTATTAACTTATAAAGTCCAAAAGTGTATAGAGTATAGAAAAAATAAATTTTCTCACAAATTTGAAAGTTATCAATGAAAAAATTAGCAATATTGGAATTTTTTAAAGGATTGTTAACTTTTTTGGTTACTAATTGTCTTAAGCAAGTATATAAAATAGTAATTTTATAAGAGCCTCAATATTTTCTTAAAGGAGAACATCTAATATTAACATGTAAATTGTTTAGAAAGAATAAGAATTTCAAATAAAGCATTACACTGATGATGATATAATTTGTGAAGAAGAACTTAATGAAAATTAAGATGAGTATAGCTCAGAAGAATTATAAAAAGATATTTAAGAATTAATATAAAATTTTTATAAGTATCTTGAAGAATATTTTAGTTCTAATAAAATATTGATACCTTTTGATAGGTTTTTTAAGAATTTTCAAGAAATATTTATATAAGATGAAAGGTATTAAAAATTATTTGCATCTCTTTCATTAATTACAGCAACTAGGTTTATTGACGTAATTTAAATTATAAATTAAACAACTGATTGGAAAGCTAAATAAAAAAGAGAGGAGATTGATCAATTAATGAACCCTAAAGGTATGTTAAATATTGATCATTATAATTAAAATGCAATCACAAAAAATTCTACATTTGTTGGTATACCTGATTTTGCTGTAAGATCTCCATAATTAAATAGAGATTATCGTAGGGCTGAATAATTACACACTGAATAATATGCCATTGAACAAATAGGCTAAACTAATGATAGAGTTTTAGAGGAACCTAATCAAAATATTTCATAAAATATTTTTAAAAAGTCTATAAAATAATATTATTTGAAATAAGAATTGAAAAAACTTATTTCAAACTTTTAATAATCAGAAACATCTATATGGTATGATGAACTTGAATTAAATAAAAAAGATTTTTAAGATTTAAAATAATTATACTGTATTTTATTAAAAAGTAAGGAAGAAGAACGAAATCATGATAAAATTAGAGCAAATCTAAATTTTAATATTGAAAGTGAAATAGACTAAAATTAATCACCAAATATTTAAAAATCTTCTGGATATAATAATTAAACAAGACATTCTGTTGAAGAATACTTTGTAAAATAAAGACGTAACTTTGATAAGTGGGGTAGAATGCTTTTAATTAAGCCTAATAGGAGGTATTAAGATTCATAATTTTGGCACACACAATAATATTTGCTCTAAGATATTTTCAAAGAAATCCTTGCTATCTCATTTTTACATAAAAATGATTTTGCAGCAGACATCAATGACAATAAAAGTTATTATTCATAATCCCTATTTGATGATGATTTTTCCCCTAAAAACAGTTAATAATCAAACTAATATGAGGCATAATCTCTTTAAGAATAGGTATAATTATAAATTCTCTTAAAAATTTAATAAAATGGCTTTATATAAAATTTAATACAAAAATTTGAAACTGATCAAAAAGAAGATATTTTCTATTAAATTAATAAAGTGGGTAAATACTCTATTTTTGACAGAAATATTTTATTAAAAATGAAAACTTAATTTATAACTATTTAAGGGGCATATTTCGGAAAGATTTTGATAACAAACCAATACTTAATGTTTATAAGTAAAAATTAAATAATATAGCCTGATAATAACAGTGAAAATTATAAATTTTCCTTAAAGGAAGTGATAGATTAAAGAAAGGCTTATATAATAAAAATATGGGATTTAAAGGACATTGAAGAAATATTTAAGCGAAGATTTTTATTAATTCATTCTGCTATAGAAATTTATACATACTAAAAAAAAAGTTACTTTTTTCATTTCTTTAATGAGGAAAATTGTTATTAAATACTAAAAAAAATAAAGGACATAACAAAATCAGAAAAATATAAAATAAAGATTGTGGATAATCCTTAAAAAGATTTTAGAGATTAAAAATTTGTTGAGGTAAATTTTTATTTTAACATAAATTTAGAATTGGGAAAATTAAAAAATGCTTACATAACAATTTCTTTTACTTGCTAATAAATATAGTGGAAGGAGTTTTAATGACCTAAGATAATATCCAGTTTTTCCATGGATAATAAGTGCGTATACAGAAGACTGTGTGGAATTTAAAGCAAAATAAAAAACTAATCAAATTTATCGAGACTTAACATTAAATTCAGGAATATTAAGTTCATCAAAAAAAGGAGAAGCAAGAAAAATTTATTAACAAGACCGGGATGATTTCTTATATGGTCCCTAACCCTTTTTCTTAAAATTTGGCTATTCAAATATGATGAGTGTACTTAGAATGCTAAATAAAATAGAACCATACACCTCTAGTTTTCTTAGTTGCAACTCATAATTAGATGATCCTAATAGAACATTTAAGAGTATTTAAGGTGCCTGGAGAAATATCTTAACAGAGAAATAAATGAATGATGAATTAATACCAGAGTTATTTTATTTTCCAGAAATTTTAATAAACAAGTAATTTAATAAATTAATTATATTTAGAAATTTGAACAATTTTGGATTTGATCACAACCTTCACTAAGTTAATGAGGTTAGAATGCCTAAGTGGGCAAAGAGTCATTTTGATTTTATAAGAGTTTAAAGAGAATAACTAGAATCAAATTATGTTCATTAAAATATAAAATCTTGGATAGATATGATATTTGGAGTTAAGTAAGAAGATAAAGAAAAAAAAACTATATTCTTTTGTTTTGCTTATGAAGTATTTTTTTTAATATTAATGAAATAGAAATATATTAAACATCTTATTCTAAAAAGGGAGCCTATTAATGATACTGCTATAAGAGCTATACAAGAATTTATGTAGGTACCATAATAATTATTTACTTAATAATTGGAGAAAAGATAAAAGAAAAAGAATAAAATTGATAGTATGAACTCTCATGAAGAAATTCAATCTAATTAGTAATATCAAACCCCTGATCTTGAGAGTAAACATGAGGAAGATAAATATAAAGTATAAGAAAATAAAAATTCATTAAATATTAAGTAATAAACAATTATAAACATTTTTTAAGAAGCAGAACTATTTAATAAGGTTTTGAATTTTGAAAATATACTAATTTATAATGTTTTAAAAGATAAGAAAATTTTAAAAATGATTTTAACTCAAGATAAATGTATAATACTTGAAAATAATATAGAAAAAAAATAGTAATAAATCTGTGCCTATCTAAGTCCATATAATATATTAAAAGATTCATTTAAATAAAAAGTAGAATTAAACTTAAAATTAGAATTTATAACTGGGGATTTAACATAAATTATTACTAATTTCTATGACTAAAATGAAAAAATACATTACTTATATACTATTCAAAACTTAGATAATAGTATAAAAGTTTTTGACTTTTCTAAAAAGAGTGGATAGAATTTAGTATATTAAGATATGACAAATAAGGTAAATATAACCTTTTTTAATTATAATATAGACTGTTGTTACTGCTATATAGATATCTAAGAGTTAAAATTACTTAATTACTGGTAATTAATAAGGAATTTTACATCACTATATGTCAGGTGTATCAGGAATTTAATAATTCGGAACTATAGAACTATCATAAAATTCTCATTATTATACATATAATAAATATTTTCCTTTTTAATTATAAGTAATTTTAGTTCTTTACATTAATTTAGTTCCTAAGGCTTGATCATTATGGACCTATTTTAGGAATTGATATTAATGAAGTCCTAGATATGTATACTACTTTGAGCAAAGATGGCACTATTCATTTATACTGTTTAAGAAGCTCAAAATTATGGAAGGTTATAAATTTACAAATTTAAAATGATATCGATTATTCATTGAAGACTATAAAACTATCATTACATGGTTACATTTTAGTCATATATTAACTAGAATAATTTAAAACTCTCTTTTAAGTATACAGTTTAAATGGAGACATATTATACGATTCATTAAAGGAAAAAATAAATATTACTGATGCATTCTTAGTCTCTAATGAACAATACTTATTATTCAGCTAAAATAAAAAGATTAAAGATGATATTTCTGTTGGAAGTATTAATTTGGTAAAACTTTTCAATTTTGAAAAAATAATGCATTTTGAATAACACTTTTATTACTAAATTACTGGTTAAAAGTCATAATTAAAAGTTGGAAATATAACTCAGATACCAGCAATAAGCTGTATGACTATTTCAGAAAATGAAAAGACTATTAATATATAATTTAAAAATGGAAAGAATTTCTGCTTTGATGTTAACTTTAAAGACATGAGAAACATTTTTTAAATATGGTTATGAAAAGAATTCAATTTCCACTGAGGATATTTATTTCATTAAAACCATTTCATTTTTTAGTTTATTTTTCTCTTTCACTATTATTCAAATTGAAAGAATTATTTATGGGGTTTTGGGGT
>LASQ02006245.1:0-10794 GCA_001272955.2 Urostyla sp. PUJRC_G1 | reverse complement strand
ACCCCAAAACCCCAATAATTTTAAATTTACATTTATATATTAAAAAATAGTTGAATAAATATAAATTCAAATTTTAGCAGAATTATGTCCTAAATAATGTCATAGAGTATTGCCTTATTTTAATTGAATAAAAGAATAAGGAAAGCTTAATAATAATGCGAATTAGAATAAGTAACATATAAACTTCTCAATATATACATTTTTTAGATATAAATAAATGATATAATACCTATTAATGGAAATTTATAATTTTCTTCAATTATTATGAGCTAAAATGAGTAGTTTATGCTCGGCATATCTAAATAAAATTAAGTTTATTTATGGGGAAATTTCATATTACCTTTACCTGTGGATGATAATACAGATGAAGAAATAAAAAGATCAATCTAATTAAATAAAGATGCCAAGTCCTTCTCTAGTATGGTACCCTTACAAATTGGATGTAAATTTAATTAAATATTAAAATTATATAGATTTTGCAAATGTCAAAATTTAAATGATCGGATGTACAAACTAAATAGCACTATTCTTATCAAGTAAATTTTAATTAATAACTTTTCCTTAGATGAGGGAACTTTATATGGTTGGGGTGATGATAGTGAGCAAAAGAATGGAATCTTAGGATTAGGTTCAACATATAAGGCACTAAGACCATGCCCAAATTCTTCTCTTTTTGACTATATGATCAAATAAATTAGTGTACATGGTACTCATGCATGTGCCATTGATTCAAATGGGAGGTTATTTTGTTGGGGCTATGGACCAAACGGTGAACTTGGTCTCGATTCTTATAACCAAAAAATCAGCGTACCAACAGTGGTTTCAAAATAAAAGGGTATAAATATTAAGAAGGCCATTTGCCAGAATACATACACAGTTTTTTGCTCTAGTAAAATATTTATTGATTAAAACTTTAGGTGCTGGTTACGTTTATATGTTTGGTACATTGTCACCTTACTTAAATTAAGACAAGCAAATGAGATCATCACTATCTAAACTACCTGTTTCTTAAAGCACTTAATAATTTTCTCTTTTGAAATCAACATCCCATATTAACCTAGGTGGTAACTCAAAAAATAATAATCCACTTCTTTAATCATCCAATAGGCCCTTAAATTGTAATTTATATATTTAAAAAATTTTTAGCAATGACTTAAATTATAAGTTTAAATGACAATTTTATCAATGATTTTATTGGTGGTGAAAATTTTATTATTGCTCTTAATTCATGCGGGGAAGTTTATTTTATTGATGATTCATTAGAATCAGTTTAAATAAATACTATCCCAATAGAATAAATAGCTATTAATGGTACAAAAATATTAGGGATCTCTAAAGAACTTAGACTTTTTGAATGGAACACAGGAGGCCTTAACAAATTATCATTCAATAAGGAAAATAAGTTTTTAATTAAATAGGATTTTTATATGAAAGAATATAAGATAAGAGCAGAATTTATAAAAAATGCAAAATTTATTAATTAAAAAAATTAGATTTCATTGCTTTTTGAAGATTTTAATTAAATATTTTCTAAAGGATATAATAATGAGCAAGAAATTAAATTAATTTTAGCTGACTAAATTAAAAATAATTAAATAAATCATTATAATCCTATGATCTCAGATAGCAGTCAGGATTAATCATAAATAGAAATTTAATCAGCTATAAAAGATAAGGCTAACACGATTATTTAATAAGATGAGGATGAGGATTAATTGCTATAATCTCCTATTGAGACACCATCAATTAGTATTTGTGTCCAAGAATACAAGGATTAAATATCCTCTTTTAAAAATAATGATTAATTAATTGAAATTACTAATTAGCCTTCTCAATCACGATCTTTTGTTGAAAAAGTAGAAATTTAGAATTAAAATCTCTAACAAAATCAGCAATTCTTTTTTGATAGTGACTAAAATAATGTTTAGCCTTTATAAAGACCATCATCAATAAAAAGTATGAATTAATCTCATCTAAAATAATCTCCTTATGTTCATTCAAATTCATCACTAAAATAATGTCATGCTGAAATGATGCCTTTGTGTAGAAATAGTAAAATTGAAATTTCGTTTCCTTCATTTCTTAACCATTCAAATGAGAAGAAGCAATAATAGGTAAGTGAATTTCCCAACTATGAAGAATTTAAAGGAGAATAATCTGTGGTAATATCTATTAAAAGATCAACTACACCAATTCGGTTGGGGGGTTATGGTTAGAGCAAAAGGTCTTAAATTTCTATCACACCAAGTGATAATAATAATCCTCATATGAATCCTTCAACTTCTTAATCATAAATAATTGAAGAGGAATAAAAATCTGATGTTAAATCAGAACTTTCGAATGGATTTAATTTAACTACATATTCAGGTCGTACAAAAGAAGAAAATGAAAAAAAAATTAATAATAGAGAATAAAAGAAAAAAATATCATATTCATGTGGATCTTCTAATAGAAAAAGATAAACATTTATTTAATAAGTTTTATAACAATCTAAATTAATTAATAATAAAAAGAAGTTAGAAATTAATAAAAACAAAGTTTTAAGTAATACATAAATTTATAATGTACAACCATTGAAAGATGAATACAAAAATTTAGAAAATTCAAACCAGATTTTAGAAGTAGAAAGTCTTTCCTCATGCAAAAAGTTAGACACTTAATGTTTCTAATTATAAATCCAATAAGATATGAATCATAATAACAATGAATTTTAAAATATGTTTGCAAGAGAAACTATTGGTATTACCTAGACAGATGAAAATTTTGAAATAGAATATACAGTAAGTAACTCTTGTAGTCCAACTAGTAATATGTCTTAATCGAATATAAAAAGAATATTAAATTTTGATGAAAGTAATACAAGTGGGGTCATAAGAATGTCAGATTTTAATACTAATAATAAGTTATTTTAGAATTTAAGACTTACAATTAATAGATTCTCCGGGGTTGACTCTAACTAATAAACTAATTAAAAATAATTTGATCTTTAACAAACTCAATAGCAAAATTTAAATCTATCTAATTAAAGCATTATGTTTTAATAATCACCATCTATTTAGCCATTTAATGAAGAAAATTTGATGTCTTGCATTTAAAATAATTAATCTTCTAATATGAACATTTTAACTGAGGAAAAATTTAAAAATTTAAAGAGTGAAATTTCATAGAATGAATAATAAACATAATTTCTTATAACTTAAAACCCTTTGTTATCTTCACCAACATTTAAGGATCAAAATACCGAGAGATTTGGAAATACAAAATCTATGATAAAATATTAATCAAATTTATAGAATATATCTTGTTTTATAAAATAAAATAAATATCTTTAAATTTATGATAATTTGAGAAAAGGATTTGTTTTATTATGCAAATTTCAAGATATTAAAAAAGCAAAAGCAATTAAATAAATCAAAAGATATTTACAAGAAAAATCTTAAAGATAAGAGTTCTTATAGGGATTAGCTAAGTTCTTATTTAATTCTATTAGAAATAATTTATAGCATTAAAAGATGTTGGGTTTTAAGAAAATTAAAAAAAATTACAAAGAAAGCCAATTATAAATATATATATAGAAGAAATAAAAATAATATGCGAATTAAACTTAATTTTTAGTCTTGATTGAATAAATATTTAATAAATCAAATAATGATTAAACATTTTATTTTTTTAAAAAAATAAAGAACGATTATTTAAAAATAAAATAATAGCGCTAAGAAACTAAAAATTAATCCATTAACAAAATTAATTAATTATTTATAAACAATAATAAAAAATGCGTAGTTTGGTCTTATAACACAATAATTAACCATTCTAAGTCAATTATATAGAGAGAAATATTTGAAAATATAATAATAAGACTGTTTAAAAGCAAACAAAAATAATTCTTAAATATTTATTTAAAAAATTTAAAACTCCACAATGAATTGTGCCAAAATGTTGAAATCTCAGTTAATAACATGTAAAGAATTAAATTAAAATAATATTTTCAGCATTATTAATCTAAAGTTCTATTTAAAAAATAAAAAATATATTCAGCTTAAAACATTTTATTTCTTTATTAAAAAGCTAAAATACTAAATAATTTATATCATTCTATGGAGTTATTGATACAAAATAAAAATAATTTTAATAATAAAATGCAAGGAGTTAATATCTTTTTAAATCTTTATGAAAAAAGAATATTAAAAAAGAATTTCTGTCAACTAAAAGATAATATTAAATAAATAAAACTAAAGGAAAAGCTATTAAAAGTATAAAAGGCTATTTTCTTACTCTTGTTTACGAAATTAGGGGACTTAATTAAACAGAAATAGAGATTTGGGTTTAATGCAATAAAAATACCATTTAGATAAGAATCAACAATGCAAATAGCAAGATCAATGACATCTGGCAATTTATCATTTAGCATAAATAGTTTATGTAATGATCCTCAATAATATAATAATAAGAATTATGAAAAAAATAACATTTATTATAGCACCAAGGGAAAAATTTCTATGAATAAAAGAAATTAACAAAAAATTCAATGTAAATATAATAGTGTTAAAAGATCATATAATGGTAAAGAAAATATGTCAAAACCGAAATTAAACGATTTTTTAACATGCTCACCATTAAATGAAATTTAATCAAATAATAACATGAATAAATTTGTTTCAAGAAGAAATACTGAAGCAGCCAACTCTGCAAGAGTTAACTTATGCCAAAAGGAAATACCATTATTTTCAGAATGCCCTTTGCCTTTATAACAACAAAGAGGCGTGTATAAAACAAGAAATTAATAATTGCCTACATAAAATTCCTAAAACTTAAACATGTCAATCAAGGATTTAAATTTTGCATTTAAATAGGAAATTTCAAGAATAAAAACAGGCCAAGAAGATTATGATAGTAATAGTGACGAAGAGGACAGTCTAGAAAAGTAATAAATATCTATAATTTAGGCAAATGATAATTCATATTTCGACAATAGATCTAATATAAAAGACAATTAAATAGTTTTAACTAAAAGTCCTTAAATAAATCCCTTATGCACAACATCTGAATCCTAATATTATAAAACAAACTAAAACAGTAAGCAATCAATTCCATTTAATGAGTAATATAATTCGGTGAAATAATCAGCAAATAATTCTATATTTTAAAAATAAGAGTTATATCTAAACAATCATGCAGATTATTAAGAAATTATTGGTAAAACAATAAAAACCTCTACATATGCCAATACTTAAGGCCATTAAGATGAAAATGTTTATAATTCAAATGAAATGAAGTTTTAATAAATTTAAATTATCGATAAATAACCAATGACATTTCGAGAATAAGGTAAATCCTAATCTTAATAGAGATTTTCCTATTTAGATTAAGATTTCTCTTTAGATCATGATTCTTCACATAATATGTTTGATGAATTTGATTCTGGTGAAAAAGAGCAAAAAATAATTAGATTATAATGCACTTAAAATACAGGAATGAGTTTAGTAAAAACTTCCTTAGCAGATTTATCAAGAAAAATTGATCTTACTCAAATTCTAGCATAAGATTATACTAGTGAACATGATGAAACATGCAATTAATTCCTTCAAAACTTTATAAGAAATTAACCAAGAAATAAATTTTAGAGCATTGAAGCCTCACCAAGATTTTAGACAGAGATCAACAAACTTAAATAAGAGATGCTCTAAGAGTTTGCTGCAAATTTCTAAATGATGGAACTAACACCTGAAGCTGAATATTAAAGACTTTAAACAAATAAGTCTATATTTAACAAAGAAGAAAGTGTAATCAATTTTTTCTATAATTAATAAATTTTATAGGCTGATCCAATTGAAATTACTATAAGCCCAAAATAAAAACATACTTATAAGGCAATATAAACACAAATAAACCCATACAAGCCATAATTTGGACAATACTTATAGACTTCAGATAGTGAAGAAGAGGAAAAATCTAATGATGTTGATGAAATAGAAAACTTTAATGAAGAGATGACTCATATAAAATATTTGCATGGAAGAGAAGAAATGAGACCTTATGATTTTGAGTTATCTTCAAATTCAAAATATAAAATAATTTCAGAGAATCAAGTAGTAAAAAGTATTTTATAATCAGAAATTACATAACCTATGATGGTCTCAAAAGACAAAGATATTTGTAAAAAACTTAGCTTTGGAAATGATAAGATTCCAAGGCTTTCTTGTCAGGTACTATCAAATGCAAATAATTTTAGAAACAAGAAAGAAACCTTATTATAAAAATCTTAAACTCTGGCACCCTAAAAGTCATAATATCAAACCCAAAATATTACCTTTCAACGATTACAATAATTGAATACATGTTAATCTACTTCATCATTTGATAATAAACCTACTAGGGATAATATAATTAACTAGAATATTAGTAGATTAAAAAACATTGTAAGACCATCTCCAAGGTATTGAAATGAAAAAAATTTTACTCTATTATATAATTTCTAATTAGTTTAATCAATTTAATATATATTAAGAATCTATTTAAAATCATTTCATCTTTACGATTTTATCAGAATTTTCATCATCATCTGAAGATATATCAGAGCTTTCTAAATCATTTGTATTTCTTAAAGTCACAATTTAGTCTTGATATTATTTTTATTTTGCATTTTTATCAATCTATTTCTAATATAGCTCCTCCTATGATACTACATAATGTTAGCACATCATTAAGCAGCAATTGCTTATCATATTTGATTATTAATTCATATGAGATTATCCTTAAACAGAAAGGAAGGAATCATCAGAGGACTATGATGGATCATGAGAGATACTTGAAGCTACAGTAACTGCTCTCCTACTATACCTCTCATTAGTTGTTTTATTAAGACAAAAGTTCCTTACTTAAACAATAAATAAAAACCTAAAAATGATTATGCAAATAATCTTACATAACAGGTATTATAAAGAATGCACATATAAGTAAAATAATAATAGATGTCACCAAATATAGTGTTGGTGAATTTGGCAAAATCTGTAATAAACCTTAATGATAATTATCATCAACATTTTTGTATTCAGGAATATTAAAAGAAACTGCAACTATTGTTGTAATAAGAATTAAAACTATTGATAAAAGAAACAATAAGAAATAATGATGATTTTAATTGCCAACACAATTATTGATCCAAGGACAATGATGGTCGTACCTTTCGATACATCTATTACATATGCTACAATGACGAGATCGGCGTGTACGAATACATTCACAATCTGGGCATACTTAAATTGGGTCGAATGTTCTTAAAATTTACTAAAAGGATTAAAATGTAAGGAAAATTACTAAAAATGAAATATTCTTAGGTTTTTATAAATATCCAGGATTTTTGAATGTACTTAAAATGAAAAATATTATTGATAGTAGATAAAATATTGAATCTACATAAAAAATAATTTCATTACCAGCATCTAAATGAATTATTAAAAGTTAAAATTTACATGGCATTATAACTAAAATTAAAAGAAAATAATTAATAAACAATAATAAAGAGAAGAAAATCGCTGTCTTCATAGATTTACCAATTTATTTCATTGGAGTTTTTATCATAAAACACTACCAAATATTTGGTTCCTTGAGAATTTCTAAGAGCTCATTTTATAATTAGGCGTTAGTAATTTACCTAGCCAAATCAACAGGCAATCGGCCTTATCTATCTTTTATTGCTCGATTTGCTCCTCTAATTAACAATGTTCTAACTGGCCTTGCAGATCTTAATTCTTGAACAGATTTCACTGCCTATTTATAATTATTGTAAAATTCAATACTAAATGAAGAGGAGTGAACCCTTCTAAATCTTATAAGTCAATATTAGGTTTCCAACTTAACAAATAGCATAAAGCAACTTCGGATCATGAATAACAAGCCCAATGTAGCGGTGTTGATCCTCGATTGTCCTTTACATTCAAGTCCATTCCTAATAACTTGAAATAGTATAAGGTAATTGGTTAATCACCTTAAGCTCCTACATGCATAACATTGATCCCAAAGTTATTAGTACAATTTATGTCTGCTCCTTCTTCTAATAAAATTTGTAGTAGGCTTAAATTTCCTCTAAATGCAGCAAAATGTAAACAAGTAAAGCCTTCGTCTAAAGTCTTTGAGTTTATCCATTCTTTAATTTCATCCTTTGTTATTGTTTGCTTAGCTAATTCTATTATTACAATTCCACATTCATCACCATCTTTAAATGAAGCTGAATGAAGTAAAGAGAACCCTTTATTGTCAAACACATCAACTAAAGGTATGTGCGAATTTTTATTTATTAAGTTTCTAAGAGCATTTTCATCCTTACTATCGATACAACGCAGGCATTTTTGCATGAATTCTTACATCTCAAACTTTTCTTTGAATGAGAGTTTTCCTTTTGGAGCAGATTGTTCAGGCTTATCAGAAAATCCTTAACTTAAAAAACCATTTGCTTACTAATTTGATTTTGTCTCTTCCATAACAGCATAATTGGAAGTATGATTACTTCTTTTTTTAATCGAATCCGGACTAATTAATGAAGACCTGTGAACATTATTTAATAGAGGATATTCAAAATCCTAATTAGTCTCAGACATGTAATCTCTATTAATAGAATGATTTGTGAAATTATTATTATTCTACAACTATGACATTTTTATTAATAATAAAATGATTTTAATTTGTTAAAGAAAATTATATTAAATTAAAATTAAAAATGCAAGAATAATTTCAAAATAACAACTATAACTACTAAAAACGTTTATTGCATTAAGATTAAAATAGAGAGCATAATAATCATTTCTCCTCATATAATAAAAATGCATCATCCTATTAACTAATTAAGTAAGAGGATCAAAATTCTGTTATACATGAATCAATTGATCAATCTTATCGAATTAGAGAAGAACCTATAAATTTAGTTACTGAAAGTGTTCCAAATTATGCCAAAGTAGATCATTTTCTTAATGAATCTTCTCATAAATTTAATCATTAAGATGAGCCAATAAAAGAGAATAAATCTAATCTTAATACAACCAGAAATTAATCAGCTGTTAAATATTATGATTAATAAATAGAAGAAAATATGCAAGCTAAACAAGATTTATAACCTCCGCAGTTTCATGAATAGCTTTAAAAGCTGAGAGAAGACCTAATATAATAATATGAGCATAAAATAAAATAATGTACGGATGAATTATATTAATATAAATAATTTGCAGAAAATAATATTCAAGATACATCAAATAAATAGTTTAGATAATTTTAGCTATAGTTATAAGATCGAGATAGAGAAATAGATGATTAAAAGTTTTAAATCTAAGAAAAAAATTTACATATCTAATAATTCTAAAAGCAAACTTAAGAAAAGGAGGAAATAATTTTGAATCAAAAATTTTATATTGATACTTAGAAAAATGAAATAGAAAGACTAAGCTAATTGAGTAAGGATAATAACTTAAAAGAGCAGGTCTTATATAAATATACAGAAGGTCTAAAAAAATAAATTGAAGAGATGAAAATAAAACATTAAAAGGATGTATAATTACTCAATGATTTATAAAGGCAAGATTGGTCCAAATAGATTATTGATCTAAAAAAATAAAATGATCTATTAACAGAAGAAATCTATTAAAAAGCTAAAGAAATTAATGAATTTAAATAAAATATTTCATTAGCTGTTTAATAAAATCCTAACGGAAGCCATTTTAATTAACTTATGGAAAATTAATCTAAAGAACTAATTAAAGCTAAAAGAATGATAGAAGAGTATGAAAAAAGAGAAAAATAATGCTAAAGAAAGTGGAATACATTATTATCAGAAAATTTGCATCTATAAGAAAAATCAAATGGCTTTTAATAATAACTTCAACGACAAAAAGAATAGTATACTCAAATAATAGGATTAAACGAGAGGAAAATATTAGATGCAAATTAAAAAATTGCATATTTTTAATAACATGATGATAAAAGAGCAGCAGCAGAGTATCTTGTCTATTAATTGAAACAAGCTGGAGATTAACTTTAACAATTTCTCCATGAAAAAGAATCCTTACACTATTAGTTACAAGAAATGAGTAATGAAAATAAAAAAATTCTCTAAGAATGTAATTAATATTTGCACTTAAAATTTAACAACTAAGGATCATTTTTAAATAGCATTGATGCATAGGTTCAAAATTAATAAAGATTTATTTCAAAAATAGAGGAATTAGAAGACCTTATTGTAGAGTTAAAAGCAAAGTAGAACGTTTAGGAGATCAGCGAATTAAAGATATTGCTAAATTAGAAAGAACTATAAATGTTAGAACTAAACACCAAAATTTAAGACATGTAATGTTGTAAGTTCCAGATAAATTAGCTTTTTGATAAGAATGATCTTTATTAAGAGTTCTAATCAATTATTTCTTAAAAAGACCACTCAATTTCTTAGCTTTAGAAAGAATTGCTATAATTTAAAAATCATAACATTATAAAAAATGTTTATTAACATTAAAATAAAGTATCAGATGACTTTAACCAAAAAATTTAGAGTCCACATGAATCACTTGAAAACAAAATAAGCTATAAGAAAGATGAAATTTAAAAAAATTTTGATTATTTAGCTAACTAATAAAATAGTTGGATAGAAGAAAGAGAAAAATGGTTAGTAAAAGACAATTTTTTTAATGATAAATTTACTTGAAATTCTCACTGATATTAGTTCCATCAAGAAGATAATGCCAAATTTCTAATTTAACTATTTTAAAAATAAATTTCCGATTTTTCTTCATAAATTTATATTATGGGGTTTTG
>LASQ02006185.1:0-10229 GCA_001272955.2 Urostyla sp. PUJRC_G1 | reverse complement strand
CCAAAACCCCTATTTAAAATTTTATTGTTTGTTATAGTATATTAAATATTAAAAATACATATATATGGTATAAAAAATTAGGAAATAAAAGCCAGTCTAAAAGCAATAACAAATAGAAAAGTAAGATTTAACGAAAGTCATAAAGAAGAAATCTAAGACACAGCGAACAAAGAAATAAAATAGGTATGTCTTTGAAGGTTTCTTTGAGCGACTCAAAAAAATTGATACTAAACACTCACATTCTCTAGTTAATAATTACATTTTTGACAAATTAGTTGATGAAGATGAGGAAACTTAGATGGATGATATTACAATGAAGAGCAATTTTATTTAAATGCTAAGAAACGAGAAAATGGATAATAAGACAATTGAATTTAATAGATTTTGCAAATAAATTGAACCATTTTGCTTCTCTTATCCTCTTTTAGTTCACAACAAAGAAAAAGTAGTAACAATCTTAGTATAATAATTGCAATAACAAAAGTCTAGAGTTGTCTAATTCATCATGCTCGACCTTATAGTATGTCTAGTTAAAGATTTTAGATCGGATATATATAATTAATTTCTTGAGCACCTATTACCGACAGTAATTAGTTTGATTGATATAGATAATGTGGATGTTCTAGATAAAATATTTAATATGCTATCATATAGCATGAAATACTTAGTAAAATCTATAAATAATAATTTAAAAGATTTTTATGAGATATTTACGGAAATTCTTTCTAATAATAATAAACATATAAGAAGGTTTGCTGCAGAATCTTTTAGCTATATAATTAGAAAAAATGATTTTACAATAGATAACTTGAAGTTAATACTAAGTCCAATTATTTAAGAGAAAGAATCTTCATCAATGGAGGATCTGGAGTAGTTTGTATATGTTGATACTAGATTGATAATGAATCGAATCTATGGAATTATTGAACTCCTCTTTTAGGTTATTTATGGAACAAGTTAGTCAATACATTCTAAAGGATTTGATGTATTAGATTTATTGTTAGATTATTAAATAGAAAAATAGTAAGATAATCTAGATAAATTGCTTTAAGGGTTGATAGTTAAACTATTTTATGAAATGGACGAATCTTAAACTTTAAATATAATTAATAAACTTAAATAATTGCTTCTTAATTCAGATCATTAAAAATCCTCTAAACTCTTATTTACCATTTTTAATGATCTTTTGACTTTATAATTTGGCAAAAAGCTGAGAACAAATCATGTTAAAGTCATAATTTAGAGTTTTGAACAAATATTAAAATAAAAAGTATAGAATTATGAACTTAAAGTTTTAATTAGTGAAACCTTAGGAAATTTATTCTACTTTAAATATTATGATGTAATAAATTATTATACTTATTCATAAATAAATTATACTAATAAAGGTTGTATATTTTCTCTTAGTTTCTTTCATTTGAATAAAAATGAAGATGAATAAATTTAATTAATTGAATTATTCTTATAATGGTTTATCAAAGGAAGATTAAATATTAGCCCATAGTAGAATTTAGAATGGATAAGAAAGATTATTGATATAAAATAAAATCCATAGTTATTAGTAGAATTTTCTGAAGAGAGTCACTAAGATAAACTAAAATTAGCTTTATAATTGTATGGGTAATTCTTGCTTGATGATCTCTAAAATGATTAATCATAATAATTAATTGATAAAATTACTCTATTTTAAATTCTGATTCAATAGTTATCATTTTCCTATAAATTTGAAATAAGTGAGAAAATTGAAAAAGTTTTAATTTAACTATTAAAAAATAATCTATCAGAAATTGAATTATATGCTTTATTAAACTTCATAAATCAAATATAAAATATTAAGGAGCTGAAATTAATTTAATAATAACTAAATGAGCTATTAAAAAAAATGGATTTAACTAAAGAATAATAATAACTAAATTTAACCAAAGTTATATAGGAAAATATAATAATATAGAGTTATTCTTTAAATAATGAAGAATTAAATAACTTAGAGAATTAAGTTAGATTAATTTTTGATATTTAAAATATTAATAATCTTTAGAGGCTTTCAATATAAAATATTTAATTAATCTAAACTTTATTAGCAAATAGTTAATTATAATAAAAATAAAAAATCAACTTAAAGGACTATAACTTCAGTGACATTTAATGCTTGAGATGTTTTATTCTTGAATAAAAATAAAAATTATCACTATAATAAGAAGATAAAGTATTTTAAAAAATTTCAAATAATTTAATGAAAAATAACGACTAAATTAAAAAAGTATCTTTAAATATTCTTTTATAAGTTTTTTAATCAGATTAGACTAACAATTAAAAAAATCCTGAAATTTATGAATAAATAATAAAAATACTTAATGAATTTTATTAATGTGAGAATTCATTTTAAACTGAAAAACATAAAATTATTTTGATAAAGAAACTCTAAAACATAATTGAATAGAATAAACTTTAAAAACCTATAGATTATATGATTTTTTGTTTTTTAATCGGTGTATTTTGGGTTCCTTTTACACCTCTCCATGAACACATTTAATAAGCTTTAGCAAAATTATTACTTTAGGATAATTAAGAGATAAAAGTTCTTTTTTTCGATATAATATAATAAGTAAATATTATGACTCTTTTAGGTAATACTTCTGAAGAACTTAATAAAATACTATATGATAATACTGAAAAGTTAGAATTAACTGATGACTCTTTATAAGCTAAATATTATTTAAGTTTAAATGACCTGTAAAATGATTATTATATGAATTTAAAGGACTTCTTTTATAATTTATTAAAAATTATTAAATAAGAACCAGCTAAGTTATTAAAATAATTTAAAGATTAATTTTCAAATTTATTTTTCTAATTTATTAATAACGAATACAATTTCTTGTTCCTTAAGAAATAAAGTTAGGCTGTAGATATAGTCAATAATTTAACAAATGCTAATATGATTGATTCAGAGAGCTTTAAATAAACGAAGAAAACTTCTTATTCAAAATTATGCATATTTATTGATGTCCTAGGTTCAGTCTAAAATATTGAATAGTGGAATTAATGCAGATAGCTTAATAGTATATTCTTTTAATTAATATACTAAAATGATCAAAAACTCTAAAAATAAATAGTGGAACTGTACATCTCATCATCAGAAAATTAAATAATATTGAAATAATATTAGAAATTACTGATAGGCTTCACAGATGATGAAAAATTTAAGGATATGATACAAGTTTTATTATTTGGAAGTTCAGATGCATAAGGTAGTGGTACTAAAGCTAAAAGCGATAAAAATTAAAAAAAACTTGAAGATGAAGATAAACCTATAGTTTTGCCTGTTGTAATAAGGATTTTGATGTCAAAATTAGAAAAGAAAAAAGGTGTAATTAACAAGAAATCTATTCATTCTAGAAGAAATATTATTTATTAATTTTTTGCTAATTTAGATGTTTAGAAGGAATATCCCATCTTTATTAATTAACTTCTATAGCCATTCTAAATTAGCATTGAAAACAATCTTTCTAATGAAGAATTAATAAATATTCTTAGTGGTAATAATTTTAATACATATTTAAAATTTATTGATCAATTTTAAGTAATTATAAAACAAATGGGGAAATAAGTAGCACCATATATTGAAAGATTAAGTAATGTAATTTTTGCAATAGTATAAATTACAAGAGTATTTGCTTCCCATTTAAAAATTGATTTGGATAAAGAATAAGATACAAATAATGATGAAACATAAATGGAAATAATAGAATACTAAGCTTCTCAAGCAGATTCATATAAAAGTGAATTATATAAATTTGCTAAAAATTAAAGCAATTCATGCTATAGAAAATCATTAGGTATTATAAAATAGATTTTTAATGATTTTAACTAAGATCAAGAATTTATGAATAAGTTTTCTAATAATTTTTATAATTTTATTTTAAATGATCAACTTTAAAATTTACTAAAAAATGTAAATATTTTGATTTAAATATTCTTTAGTATATTAAAGCAGATAATTCCTAACTTTTGGAAATAATAACAATTGTTTGGAGTTCACATAATAATTTAATTCATCTTTATTTGAAATATGATATTGTTATATAAAGATTATGCGAAATGGTGAGTCAAGAAAATATAAGCATAAAAGTCTATTAACTTATTTAATCTATGATGATAAATTTTCTAAGTATAATTAAATAATTTAACTTTGATAGATTTCAAAGATGAAGAAGATACACAATAAAATGAATATATATAGAAGATTCTAAGTATTAATATAGACAATTTATAGAAGAGTTTTTTAACCTTCCTATAATTTAATTTAAATGGGTAATTTTTAAAGGGTTAAATCTAATAGATTAATGAAATAATTGACAAAAAGAAAAAATAAAATATAAGTCATCAATAATGTATAATAAAATTATATAAATTATCCAGAATTGCTCTATAATACTTTATTTTGTTTATATGAATTTTCGCTTTTAAAATAAAAAAATAATTTATTTAATTAAGGTAATACATTTATTTAAAACTTTATAGATTTCATAAAAATAATGGTTTAAATATTAAACATCTAGGGTTTACACAATTATAAGTAATCATACTTCAATAAAAATGATTATATTTTAAAAATCTTACAACTAGCTTCGGTTTCAATTTTAAAATTATTGCCTAATATTAAAAATTTTGAGGATTAACTAATAAATAATTTATTAAAGATATTTTCAACAATGAAATTATTAAGAATCAGACAAGAACTTAGCGAAGGTCTTATTGATATTTTCTAAAAGAAATAAATAATGAGTTAAAATTTTTTGACATTAATGAAAAGAACTAATGTTATAAAGAAGGGGATAGCGGATATGGAATTAAATTATGACGAAATTATAGAAACAATTACAGAGTTAAATAAATCTGACTTTTCAATTTTAAACTATTATGAAATTTCTTTTATAACTTACTAACTATTATTTTTACTATAATCTAGTGATATAAGTACTAGAGAACTTTCATGCTATACCTTGTAATTATTGCTCAATACTATAAAATAAGCACAGCAATATAATTTATAATAAAAGTAATCCTTATTCAATTATTTTGAAAAAGGGTTAGTAGAATCGTTAGATACTAAAGATGAATTTATATTAAAGAATTTATTAGAGTGTTTAAGATATTTGATTATATTTTACTCTGAGTAAGTTTAAATAATATCATAATATTAATTATAAAAGTTAATAAATATTGTGAATTAAAAAGAAGAAGAATAAGATTTTTTCAAATAAATATTAGGAATAAAATTAAAATAAAGATAGAGAGCCATCAAAATTTTAATTGCGAAATTAGAATAAATAGATGACTTCAAATGTATTGAAAAATTTATATTGCCATTTATAAATTATATCATCTTTGAATAAGATCAAAATAAGAGAAATTCAATTTCTTATAATAAAGATTAGAAGAGATTACTATAAGATCAAGCTTTGAAATTTTATGAATCCTTTTCATTAATTATGAACTGGCCATAATATTTTAAATTCTTAAAATTATTTACTTACAAAATTTAAAGGCTTCACTAAAAATTGCAAATGCAGGAAACTTCTTCAGCGTTAAAATCACTAAATAAAGATGATTCTATTAAACAGAAATTAAATTTATTATTTAAAAGTATAAGCAAAATATTAAATGGATTTCATTTTTAAACTGAGCATGATTCAATAAAAGATATAAATATTAAATCTAAAAATCAATTAATAAACAATTAAGAAGTATTAGACATAAATGGTATAATTTAAAAGCTAACGAATGAGGGAGAAAAAGATGAAATAATGATTGAAGATGAATTAGAGTCTCAAGATTTAGAAATGGAGGATTAAATAGTTACAACATAAATATTAAATGATGATATACCTTCTAAATTCTCATCAAGAATTATACCGACACTAGATAGGTGCTTGAAAATATTTCCATATAACCCTTCATTGTATTTAAGTATAATTAGAATATCAAGATACTTTCATATGTAGAAATTCCTAGCAACTGTTTCAAAGTTATTGAAAACCCTTGTTAGTTAAGGCTTAAAGAATAGAGATTTAACCTAAAGAGAAAAGTCAAGAAAGTGTATCACAAAAGTAATTAAAGAATGTGGGCGTGGCATAATATTATTAGTTATCAATGAAATAAAAAATTTAGGGAATAAAGGGTTATCTGAGAAAGTTATAGTGTACAGTTGGTGGCATCTTCTGCATTATATGATTGAAAAAAAATTATTGCAAAATGGTGATATTGATAACGAAATTCTTGAATAAACTTAAGCTATGCTAATTAATGATTTAATAGCTGGTGTTGATCAAAAATAATTAAAAGAAGAAAGAGATGGAACAGTTGAAGATACCTAAAAATCATTAATAAAGGAAGCAAAAATTAAAAAGTCATCTTAAATTTATGAAATATTTGCTTAGTATATTAATTTTGAATAAAGTTTTCTAGTGTTATTATAACCATTTATTTAAAAATTAGAAGGAAATCCAAATAATAATTAATTGGTATTAATATAGGAAACACTTCTTAAAATAGCTAATTAACTATTATCTAATTAAAGTTTAAATAGTTAATAACTTTTAGTTTTTATATACTCCTTAATAGTAAAGGGAATCGAAATGATAATGTCAGTAAAAGTAAATGATAATAGTTTATAAAGAGATTATGGTGAGAAAATATAAATTTAGATTAACAAATCAAAATTGAAAGATATAACATATAGAGTTGAAATGTTTTGGTAAAAATCTAATTAATTATTACTAAATTAGAAAACAAAAGAATTAAATGGGCGTGTATTTACATTCTTTGGACTATAATGCTTAAAGAAGATACTGAAAGGTTAAAATTTAGACACAAAAGAGAACCTAGAGGTTGGAACCGATTTTAAAGAATAATTAGATATATTTGTACCTTTATTGATAAGATCTTTTAAGGTTTATTATAACCCTATATTAGTTACTGTTGTACATATAGTTTAGCAGATTATACATTTAAAGTTGCCGAAATTTCAATAGAATTTAGCATAAATTGTTAAAAAGATAATGAAGTTATTAAAATAATCAGCTTTAAGTAGTTCAAGTGATACTGACTATTTAAATTCTCTCTTTAAATGTGTTCAATAATTTATAAAAGTTAAGGATGTATATAATGAACTATCTGAATAATAAATTAAATAGATTGTTGCACTAATTAAACATTTCCTTCAAAAGGGCTAATAATCTTTACATTAAAATTCTCTTTAGGTGTTATATTAGGTAGTCAATAAGCAATTTGTTTGCTCAGATATTTATGATATTATTGAGATTATATAAGAATAATTAGTTAAATCATTGAATAATTAAGTAAAATAGATATGCTCAAATATTTTGATAAAATTTTTGTTAGAATATCCACTCTAATAAACAAGAGTTATGTAGCATATCCAATTTTTAATAAACAATTTAAACTATTATGAAGCAAATGGTAGATAATTCGTAATCGGAACCTTAGAGCAATTAATATAAAAACTCCCCTCAGAAATTGTAGAAGGTAATGATGAAATTGATGGCTTTGGTTATTCTTTGTTCTTTTAATGCATAGTTAGAAATGCAAATGAAAATGATTAAAAATGTAAATAGAAAATGGCTGAATTATTAAAAAAAATTATTAGAAAACATTCATAAAATAATGCTAGAAAAATATTTAACACTCTATAATAAATAGAAACAGGAGATGTATAAGACAGAAGTTAAAAATAAAACCTATTATAATAGACAAAATTATACTCATTTGGCTTATTTTTATAAGATATGATAGATAATAAACAAACCTTAATATTGAAATAAAAGGAATTATTTTAAATATACTCTGAATGTCTAAAGGAAATATAATATTCTTATATTGAATTATCACAAGATCATTCTGGTAAAAATGAAAAATTAGATTATACAATAAGTCCTAAAATTAACAAAGAATAGAAAAAGTTTTATGAATCAATTCATTTATTAGAATTGTAGGATGAGGAAAATATAACTCATGAAGAATTTACTTGGATTATACTCTATTATTCTCTGTTGAATATTCAAAAACTATTAGTTCAGGAAAATGGTATTTAAAATAAAATTTAGGAAAATGAAATTATTGAATTATTGTATGTAACGATTTAACACTGGCATCCATGGATTAAGCTTTTAGGACAAAAGATTTTAGCATAATTAATTAAAATTTATTCAGAAAAGAATTTGAATTTGGCTGAAAAATTATAAAAACAAAATAAAAGTTTCAAATTAGTATTCAGAATACTTAATTTATTTAAAGATGATTTAGATGAAGCAACAGTTAACTTATTAAATCAAAATTTACTAATCCTTCTTAAAGATAATGATAATTCAATAGAAATAATAAAAAATATTTCACTAAAAGGAAGAAAACTAATGGTAAGATTTTTTATTAATAACATTTTTAGTTTGATATTACAACAGCAAAGGACAAAATAAAAAGCATTCTTTAGTTTTTCCTATTATTTATTAGAGAAAATATTAATAATCCATAATAAATAAAAGAAGTATGCAAACCAATAATGGAATTAGTCTACAGAATTTATACAGATCCATAATATTTAGAAAGTAAAGCTAAGGAATTAGCATAAGAAATAGTAGAATTATTCAATTAAAATATGGAAAAAATAACATTCATAAATATCTACAATGATATTAAAAAAGAAATTCTTGTGAAGAGAAGCTTAAAGAAGACTAAACTTAAATAATATATGATTGGTGATAATTAAGAATTAGGTAACTAAATTAAGGCTAAGAAAAGAATTAAAAAATAAGAAAAGAAAAAATTAAAGTAATTAGAAAAAATTAAAGAATTTATAAAAAGAAAATGATCATCATTATGAACTTAATTAAAACAATGATAATTTTTTATTTCATTAATATGTCTTCTCAAATTTAATGAAATTAAGAAACTAATTATCATTCTTAAAATTATACTGATCTTTTCTTTTTATTATAAATATTTTATTTTATGTCTAACTCATTATTTTTAACCTGCTATTATACTCTTTATAATTTTTCAATTTGCTTTTCAAGCAACTAAAATTGAAAGCTAGCATTTGAATTAAAGTTCATAATTTTTAAAAACTTTTCCTTTTAATTAAAATCGTTTTTCTTTAAATGCCTTTCAGTAAGATATCTTTTTGATAAGTTTTCTATGTTTTCCACATTTGGTTCCATTATTAGTGGGCTAAGTATAATCTTTCTATTTTCTCTTCCACTATTTTCATTTTCATTTTCCAACTTCTTTTTAGTTCTTGATGCATTTTGCCTAAAAGATATGTATTCTCTTTAGAATTTCCTTAATGGTTGCTTTAACCTTTAGATGCTTTTCTCTTTATAATCTGATATATTTTAAATATTTTTAGTTCAGTCTATTTCTATAGAAATATTTAATGGAAATCTCTTTGAAGTTTATTCTTCTTTAAAGCTACATAATTATATTGAATCTTTCCTTAAAGGAAGAAACTCTTTTGACTTTTATTAGTCATCTTTCTTCTTTTTATTATTTCTATTTTCATATAAGTTTTCTGATACTAATTCTTCATTTTAAATTTATCGGTTAAGAGGAGTATAATTTTAATCTTAATAAATAGTTTAAAGACTTGGAAGAATTTATTTTATTTATTCTGTTCTATTTAAATTTTAAAAAGAGGATTATATAATCATAGATTTTTAATTGGTTTTTTCATTTTCATACTAATCTTATGATAGGTTTAACTAAGTATTTGGATCAAATTATTTAAAAATTAATATATTTTTCTATTTTTTCGACAGTTTATTGCCTTAGGCAATATATGGAGAAAATTAAGGTTACATTATGTTAACTTTGGTGTTCCATTTTTATTATCTTTAATTTTACTCAATACTCAATTCAATTTAACTTTTATTCTTCAAATATATTGCTCGATCTCAACTATCAAATATAGATTAAATTTACTCATTTTCCTAAATTTATTCGCTTAGCTTAATTTAAGGAAATAACTTAGATATTTTCATTTATTATAATCTATATTCTAAGCTTCTTTAATTTCAATTCTTATCTTCAGATAAAGAATTCTTTATTTATTTGATTTGATTCCTTCCAATTTTCTAAAATTTCATTTTTAATAATTTTATATTGTAAATTTTTATAAGCTGCTAAAGATGATCTATGGGGTTTTGGGGTTT